>CAWUFW010018134.1:0-233947 GCA_963921515.1 Calotriton arnoldi | reverse complement strand
GACGATGTCCTTCCAGATTTCCTGCTTCCGATGGGCATTAACCTGTCAGGATGACAAAGTGAAAAGGCCATTACCACACATGCAACATATCCGTGCATGACACAGTTGTATATACATGTCTCAATCACAGGGGCACATGATGTACACAGGCAGTGCAAAGCTGCCCATGGACAGTTTGCCAGACGTCACTACATGGTATCATTGCATGGGAAGTAAAACCATGTTCAAATGCACTGTCACTGCACCATACCTGTCCAGTGCAAGTCACTACACACTATGGGGGTGACAACTACTCAGTGAGCCTGCTAGCCAGTGGCGTGCAGACTCTCAGCCTTGCTAGTCACACAAAATGCACATTCAGAAAGGCAGTGCACAGAACACTCACCTGCTCCCCTGGTGTCCCATACAGCTTGCTGTACTGTGGAAGTAGGCTGTCCAGCAGGGCCTGGTTCTCTTCAAGGCTGAAGGCTGGGGCTCTCTCCACAGTACGTGCCATTGCAGGGTCCAGAGGGGCAGAGACAGCAGCAGTGCAGTGGCAGATGTCGTCCTGGAGCATGTAGTGCAGGCAAGTGAGCTCTCAGGGGAACAGCCAGCAATATATATGTGCTGGAGAGGCAGATACTGTCCGTGTGTCCAAAGTGATAGGTCCAAGTCGTTTGCATCTTCTGAATCTGGCCAATCCATGGAATAGCAGCACCAAAACATGCCCACAGCATCCTTCAAATCTTCAACTTCATGACATACATGATTTTGCAACATTGTTGTGGGTGACCAACTGAATTTACAGCAACCGACTCGTTCAAAATTCGAAAACGCGTCCGTTGTCAGGCAAGCCCATTGTCAATGGGTGCGCACCGATCGGTCCATTGCGGTACAACGCGTACAGGGGTACAACGCGTACCCGCACACATTGAATGCAATGGGCCGGCCGGAGGCACCGATCGGTCCATTGCAGTACAACGCGTACCCGCACACATTGAATGCAATGGGCCGGCCGGAGGCACCGATCGGTCCATTGCAGTACAACGCATCACTGTACATGTGACTGGCATATGTCAGCATGCCTGTCTCAGATGGACATATGCCAGCCACAGATAGCTCCCAGGGAGTGAGGGGCACACCTACATCACGACAGCCTGTCCAAACTTTATCATAAGGCATGTAAGGCTGCATTTCCTATTATGTGTATGTTGGTGTACATGTTGTCCTGTGGGTGTCACCTGTGGGCAGCCACCCCCAGGCTGTGCACGTGTTCATGGGGACAGGATCCTGGGTGTTACGTGTACATGACCACTGTGATGTGCAACTGTTCATATCTGTGCATGTGCCATGGTCACATTTCACGGTGGTGTATGTGTATGTCATGTCACATACCCCGTGAGTCCCATGTGGGACGGTATGTTTGAGCCAGGGTGTCCCAGTGGCACAATAGTGATGGTCCTCCACAGTCTTTGTGCATGTAGTGTTTACAATGTCTCTGATTTCATGTGCACAATGGGAGACAGTCTCCACATCCACGTTGTGTGTGTATGGACTTTGATGTTGTGCGTGTGTGTGTCACAGACGTCCATGTCTGTCCTGCCGTGGCAAGTGGGGCCACTACCTGTGGGGGTCATGGTTGTTTTGCTGTGGTGTATACATGATACTCCATGTATTGCCAGTGTCCATGTGGCATTACAGGGTCCCTGGGAATGTACCTGTCGTTGAGCTGTGGTGCCTGGGGCACATCTGTCCTCACATGTCACTGTGGGGGTTATTGTGACACGGCAGCAGGAGATGGGAACTGTGACACGGCCTCATGATATCCAATGGGCCAACCTGGGACTAATTGATGCCACATGTTGGACCGTGTTGACAGATGTTGGCCATGTATGTACCATACATGTCCTTCCGGTACTGCACACTTCATGTAGTTGTGCCTCATAATGATGTATGTTGAGATCTTGAGTGTGTTCAATGCCGCATATGTGGGGTGACTGACAATCTTGCTTACTTCTCCTCTGCACTGCAGGGCTCCTGCTGTCCATCGACCATTCCCAGACCTGGCAACGATGGTGGAACGGGACAGCATCCGACGGTACCGCTTCACCAGGCAGCTGATTGAGGATTTGGCAGTGCAGTTGTCCCCACATTTGCAGCCTGGCCGGCCGTATCCTACAGCGCTGACCCCCAAGGTGAAGGTGATGGCAGCCCTACACTTCTTTGCCACTGGTACCTTCCAACATACTGTGGCGACTGCTGGTGGGATGTCACAGACCATGTTGAGCCGTGTGCTCCGCGATGTTTTGGCGGCAATGTTGCTCTTCCTGAACCGGTACATCTATTTCCCTAGACTGCGACGACTCACTGACGTGAAGAGTGACTTTTTATGCCCTGGGGAGGATGCCGCATGTCATTGGCTCCATTGATGGGACACATGTGGCTTTGGTACCACCACAGGCCCAGGAGCAGGCTCTACAGGAACCGCCAAGCACTACCACTCGGTCAATGCACTGGTGGTGTGTCTTGCAGACATGACCATCACACACGTGTGTGCCCGTTTCCCTGGTTCAGCACACGATGCCTTTGTGATGAGGAGTAGTCGCATCCCCAGGATGATGGCACAGATGCAGAACCAGCGTGCCTGGCTTGTCGGTGTGTACTGACTTTGTGCCATTGTGTGTGATCTGATCTGTAGTATTCCGCCCACTTTTCCAAGTCAGCTAATGTGCACTTGTCTGTCCGTAGGTGACTCGGGATACCCCAACATGCCGTGGTTGCTGACACCCCTCAGGAACCCTATGACACCAGCCCAGATGCGCTACAATGAGGCACATGGTCGGACCAGGAGAGTGATTGAGCGGGACATTTGGTCTCCTGAAGAGCCGCTTCCGCTGCCTGGACAAGACCGGAGGGTCCCTCCCATATGCCCCTGCGAAAGTGTGCAAGATTATCATCGTCTGCTGCATGCTCCACAACCTGGCAGTGCGGAAGGAGTTGCCTCTCATCCAGGATGACAATGACCAACATCCGCCACCTGTGGAGGATCCTGGCCTGGACCACGATGCCAGTGACGATGATGATGATGATGATGATGATGGTGATGTCCGCGACACAGCTCATCACCAACTTCTTTAGCTGAATGTGAGTATCCTGAGGTGTCATGTCAATGATGTGAGTTGGCATGATGTGTGGGTGGTGCTCTGGTGCTGTTGGAGTGTGTCCATGGGCTACTTGACTGGATGTGTGTTGCGATGTGTGCTAACAGGTGGGCTGTACTCCCCAACAGTGTTGACATGCTAACTTGGTTCTGGATGGGTATCTTGTAACATGTATTGTGCATGAGTTTTGCTGTTCTGTCCTGTACTCCATTGCTTTTGACTGTGTGTCATTTCTGTCCTTCACAGGGTACTTTCAGATTCGTTTGGTCAACTGTGTCCACCGACAACGTGATTGCACATCCAGGCTGGTAGCTGTTGTGTCCCTACAGGTGATGTGCGCCACACCCATGGACTTCCTTCCGTCTACAGTTGTTGACTGTGTGCCCGCTGCCAGGTGGGATTACCTTGCATCTGTAGTGGTTACGACATGTTGCAACTGTGTAATAAACCTGTGCTTCACTTTGTGATGTGCGTTGTCTGTGGTCACACATTTGACTGCCATTTGCTTACTGCACCTGTGGGCTACTTGACTACAACTGGGAATGGGTGTGGTGTCTGTGCATTGCACCGTCTTCCCTGGCAACATCAGTGTAGGCAATGAGTCAGATGGCCTAGGTGTGTATGTGTTGTGTAGCCCTGGTGGTGTGTCTCCCTCATGTGTGTCACGTTGCCTGTACTCACATGCCTGTGTTGTCCTTGCTGTTGCAGTTCGCATACACAGTGTAATTTTGCAGTTCATCATCCCCATAACAGCACCCACGTTGGAATCACGACAGAGGCAAGTATGGTGTATTAGTGTGTTTATTGTGATACATTTGTGTTAATAGTGCATAGGATGGGTAGTGCTGTACATAAATCTTGCAATCCCAAGTTCCTAGGTGAATTGAAAGTCCTGGTAGACAGGATCCCCAGTATCGGGCCACAGTTGTCTGACACATTGGTCCAACTTGTACTCCCCATGCAATGTGTGGGAGTAGTGTTGCTGTCAACAGGGTGAACAGTCTGTGCACAAAGGCGAACATCCAGAACAGGTTCAGGCTTCCTGGGAGTTGCGCTTGGCCATCGGCCTCTCACTTTTCCCTCCTCGGACGACCCTCTTCTTGGGGGGGCCTCAAGTACAGGCTGCTGCGGTGCAGGGGACTCTCCGCCAGAGTCCTCCTCCCTCCCTGTGGCAGTTGCAGTTTGTTCGGCACCAGATGTTGTTGGCACACAGGGAGGTATGGACTGGTTGCTGTTCATCTGGCGGAGGCATTGTAAAATGTCCCTGTGCACCGCCGTCATCTCATGCAGTGCATCCCACTTGGACTCCACACGGGACATGTGTGAGTCCACACGGGACATGTGTGACTCCACGTGGGACATGTGGGAGTCCAAGCGGGCATGATGGGCAGCCTGCTGCTGTTTCATGTCTCTGAGGAGCCCCACTACCTGGCTGAGCTCTCCGGTGCTGGACTGGTACGCATCAGCTATGCGTACCAGTTGTGGGTCATCATGCACACCAGCAACGTCTGCAAGCAGCGACCTCTGTCTCCCACCCCTCCCACCACCCCTGCTGACATGTGCAGTGTGTGCAGTGGCATGCACAGATAACCCTGGTCCACCTTGGGGGTTGGTGGTGGTGGTGGTGTCCATGGCCCCAGGTTGGTCCAGGGTCCCTGTGCTGGTGTTGCTCCTTGTTCTGTCCATGTCGGCAGGGATGGTATTCGTGGTGACAGTCGTTGGAGGGGTGGGTGCAGGGGGTGCAGCTGGTGGTCCTGCTGGTGCTGCAGCTGGTGGTCCTGCTGGTGCTGCATGTTGACTTGCACCGGATGTGCCAGGTTGTTCTTCATCGTCCGAGGAGGACAGAGGCTGTACGACGCCAGTGAGCTCGGCATCCTCTTGAGCCTGGGACTGGGACTCCTCAGCGCCTGCTGCTGTGTCCCCATCATCACCTGTTTTTGGGAGACACAAACAATGTATGTTATGTTTCTGCAGGCATCAATGGTTGACACATGACAGTTGTGACTGTGCCTCTGGGTGCGGGCCTGTACATTGCATTGTCCTAAGTCGTCACAGTCAGGGGTTGATATTGGTGTGGCACATTGTCCTGCATTATTTGGGCATTTCTATGTATTTTCTGGGGTGTGAACATGGTCTGCATTGGTTGTGTTTGGTTGACAGCGGGCCCTCCTTCCCACCCACCCAGCCAGTCAGTTATCCCACCATGGAACGTGCTTGCGTTGCAGGGAGTGTAAGTTGTCTCTCAGGATGTCACTCAGTGGTGTCCTGCTGTTTGTTGGTGCACAGTTGCCAGCAGGGCCTTGTGCTTCCCACAGCAGTAGCCAGTGTCAGCCATCTTGTGAGTCCTTCTCCACTTCCTGTGATGTGAGCATGGTTCAGGGTGGTGTTGATGGGACAGTTGTGGGGGTGACCAATATCAGTGACTACGACTCCCATCATGCTATTGCCTCCACCCCACTTGCCAGCATTCCCATACTTACTTGGTTTTGTGGGGAGTTCAGTGTGTGTGGGTGTGAGAGCAATGGCAAGATGGCTGACAGTGGTGTCCTGCTGTTGGTTGGTGTGCAGTACCCAGCATGCCCTTGTGCTCCCCACGACACAGCAACAGTGTCAGACATCTTTGATGGGCCTTTCCACTCTCTGTGGGATGTGCATGCGTGAGTGTGAGCTTGCTGGGCCATGTGGTGGGGGATGTAGAGCTGTGACTACGACTCCCATCATGCTCTTGCCTCCTCCTCCCTTCCCAGCATGCCCATGCTTCCTTCCTTTTGACTCTGCTTCCCTGTGGGGTGGGCTGGCTGTGCTGACAGGATGGCTGGGAGTGTTGTCCTGGCAGTTGTTTGGCTAGAGGTCCCAAGAGTGTCCCTGTGCTTCACACAACATAACCCAGGGTGGTGGTTCTTTGTGGGATCTTGTGTTAGGATGGGGGCATTGCATTCTACCAGGTGGGTTCTGTGGAGTTTGTGTTGGGGGGTGTGTGAGGGGAGGTGCTTGTGACTATGGTCAGTGCTGCAAGTCCTCCTTCCCACCCACCCAGCTAGCCAGATATCCCACCATGGAACGTGCTTGCATTGCAGGGAGTGGAAGTTGTCTCTCAGGATGTCAGTCAGTGGTGTCCTGCTGTTTGTTGGTGCACAGTTGCCAGCAGGGCCTTGTGCTCCCCACAGCAGTAGCCAGTGTCAGCCATCTTGTGAGTCCTTCTCCACTTCCTGTGATGTGAGCATGGTTCAGGGTGGTGTTGATGGGACAGTTGTGGGGGTGACCAATATCAGTGACTACGACTCCCATCATGCTATTGCCTCCACCCCCTTCCCAGCATGCCCATGCTTCCTTCCTTTTGACTCTGCTTCCCTGTGGGGTGGGCTGGCTGTGCTGACAGGATGGCTGGGAGTGTTGTCCTGGCAGTTGTTTGGCTAAAAGTCCCAAGAGTGTCCCTGTGCTTCACACAACATAACCCAGGGTGGTGGTTCTTTGTGGGATCTTGTGTTAGGATGGTGGGCATTGCATTCTAACAGGTGGGTTCTGTGGAGTTTGTGTTGGGGGGTGTGAGGGGAGGTGCTTGTGACTATGGTCAGTGCTGCAAGTCCCCCTTCCCACCCAGCTAGCCAGATATCCCACCATGGAACGTGCTTGCATTGCAGGGAGTGTAAGTTGTCTCTCAGGATGTCATTCAGTGGTGTCCTGCTGTTTGTTGGTGCACATTTGCCAGCAGGGCCTTGTGCTCCCCACAGCAGTAGCCAGTGTCAGCCATCTTGTGAGTCCTTCTCCACTTCCTGTGATGTGAGCATCGTTCAGGGTGGTGTTGATGGGACAGTTGTGGGGGGGGCAATATGTGTGACTGCGACTCCCATGATGCTATTGGCTACACTGACTTGGCCAGCATACACAGGATTCCTTCCTTTGAGTGGTCTTCACTGTGTGTTGGTGTTGTTGTGGTGGCTACATGTGTGGATGTGTTTGTTAGTTCTATTTGTGCCACTGCCTAGCTGTAGTTGTAGTTGTGTTTGTACATGTGTTGGCACAGTTGGATGTGACTTTTTGATGGCATGTGTTGTGTTTATCTGACTGACATACACATTTTGGGATGATTCTGTTCTGGTTGCTGTGTAATTGCTATGAGTGCATGATTTGACTCTCCCCTTGACAGTGATGTGTGTGTTTTGTGGCAGTATATTGTGTACATTTGTTGTGTACTCACCAGGCTCTGGGATGTCCTCTAGTCCATATACGCTCACTGGCGGAAGGATGGCCCGCACCTTCTCCTCCCAGGGCCTGAGGTATATTGGCTTGGCAGGAGGGCCACTGCCGGTGTGTTGGCTGTTGATGTAGTCTTTCTTCAGCAGGTCCCGTACCCTCCTGCGCACGTCATACCACCTGTTCTGGATGTCGGTCTTTGTGCGCAGACATGGTGATTGTGCGTTCACCCTGTTGATGATCCTCTCCCACATCTTGGTTTTCTGGGAGATGGGTGTCTGTTGGACCAGTGTGCCAAACAGCTGTGGCTCTACCCAGAGGATCTCGTCTACCATGACTTCCAATTCACTATCTAGGAACTTGGGATTCTTCTTGGGGGGGCATGGTGATGGGTGGTGATGGTGAGTGATGTGTGTGTTGGTGTGCAGGTGAGGGTGTGTGAGTGTGTGTTTTGCTGGGTGTATGTGAGGTAGGTATTTGTTGGTGTGCTGATGGTGTGTGGCTTGTGTGAGGGATGAGCTGTGGGTGTGTGGTTGCTTTCTCTTGGGTGCTGGCAGTGGAATGGCATTTGCAAAGGCTCATGGTTGTGATTTGTGTCCTTTATATAGGTGGAGTTGTGGGTGTGTCTTTGTTCTCTGTCCCCACCCCACCCAGTATTTATTGGCTTGGTAATTGCTTGTTTGGCCTTTTTTTTTAGTGTTTTTTCCTTTGTGCTGTTTGTGTATGTTGGAAACGTTCTTGTGACCGAGTCGGACCCTGCATTTGTCTCGTACGGTGTTCTCCGTTTCGTTCGCGCTGTGTTTGTGCAGTTTTCTATGCTGCGTACGCGTCGGTCGACGTGTTTTGTGTTGCTTCGGCTCGGTTTTGTATGCGTGTCGGTCGTACGGCTTGTCCTCCGTCCGACTCGCTCGTGGTTTTCGCGCCTTGCATCGTACTTTGCTGTTTGGAGTTCGCGTGTACGTTTCGGTCGGATTTGTTCCGGGTGCGTGTCGGTCGGTTCGATTCGCGTGTTTTTCCGGCCGGATTGCTGTTTTCCGTGCGGCTCGGTCGGTCGACTTGGTTTCGGTACGTGTCGGTCGGAGTTTTCACGCCTTGCATCGTACTTGGCGTGTCGGGCGCCACGGGTACGTGTCGGTCGGTATTATTTCCGGATCCGAGTCGGTCGGTGCTTTTTCCGGCCCGAATCGGAATCGACCCCTTTGTGTTTCAATAATACTTTGTGACTAATCTGTGAATTTCCTTCTTGATATATTTGATCTTCTGAACTGGAAAGAAGAATGTTAATGACTTCAATTCAGTGCCAAATCCCAGAACCTCTATCAGGTTGGAAGGGAGGAGGAGAGATTTGTCTAAGTTGATTACAAAACCTAGGTTTTAGAGAAGAGAAGCCAGTAGATGTAGCTAGTAAAGCAAAATGTCTTGCTAAATATTTAAATGACTCCCTCTTGCTTTCCCGACAGATTTCAAAAGCGTGGTGAAACACGAAGGGGCTGTTGACTGCACAAATTTAACCTCCACTCAAACTGGAGGAAACTACAATGGGGGGGAAAGATTGGGACCATAAGTTATGTGTCCTTGAGATCTAGACACACATGAAATCTGTTGACGAATCCCTGAGGAGGTAGATGTTTTCCATCTTGAAATGCTTGCAAAGGATCCATGAACTGAACTTCTTCACACTGCTGACTAATAGCAAGCCTCCTCCTTTTTAGTCCAAAGGAAAAATGTTGCTTAATGTGGGATGGGGAGATCAGACTCCGATAGCTTCTGTATCAATGGCTGTACCACCTGGTCTAGGAATGTGTATTTATCAAGACAAAACTGAATCTGTTTTGGAAGAGATGTCTGTTGGGGAGTGGCAAAAAACTCCAGGTGGAACCCTAGAACAGTTTGGAGCACACCGCCACACCCTGCATAATGTGACCAAATGAGAGCAAAAAGACATATTCTACCTCAGAGTTCAAGTGGGGAAGAAAGGTGGAAACTCACAGAGAAAGAGATTTTTTTTGGCACTTTGTGGCTTATTTACAAGCCCCTTGCACCGCGGTGCATCACTTTTAACATAGGAAAAAGTGACGGCACAAGGGGCATGTAAGTAAGCCCTTTTGTTGGAACAGAAAAGTCCTTCCCGTGGTGATAGGCATGCACCCCTACCCTTAGTGCCCAGACTCTACTGATGTCTGAATCCTTAATGCTGATCTTTGTTATCATGGGTGAACACGGATCATACAGGTGTTTCATGACATCACAGGTCGAGGTCTTTTTGGACTGGGAGGGGCGCCCAAAGCACTACCCTCATAGTGGTGAAGGGCTATGAGCGCGGTGGTGGTCAGTAGGAGTGACCAGGTCTTTTCTACTTGTGTCACTGGAATGAGGCCTAGAGGCTCACACATTTAAAGTTCTGCTGCTGTGTGCTTAACTCACCGTTGGCCTACCTTGGTTTGGTGTGTAGTGCTGTGCATTGCGTGTGTGGTATACATGAGCTGGGTGTATGTGTGCTTGTGAATGGTACATTACAGGGTGATGCAGTGCTGTGCAGTGCATGTATATTATATGCATGTGCTGGATGTGTGCCTGTGGACAGTACAATACATAAAGGAACTAGTGCTGTGCAGCATGTGTATGCTATATGCATGTGCTGGGTGTACGTGTGCCTGTGAACAGTACAGTACATGGAAGACTCTGGATTCCATTTTGGGAGACTCAGGGCTGACTGGAGGGACATGAGGAGAGGAGGTAGAGGAATCCGCCAGACACATTTGTGTATTGCTGCATTCCTGTAAGCTGGGTGCGACACACTGGAGGCTCCCCGTACACTACAAAGGGCGCTCTTTGATTCAGTGGGAAGGGGTCTGGGCATAGCTCAGGAAAGAGATGGGGCTGATAAGAGAATCATAAAGAGTAGAGCTTTTTATGCACATATCACTGTCACTTACATCCAGGTGGGAACCTTCTCGTCTCTCTCATGGCCTGTGTTGTGGGGCTATCAGATTTGAAGTCGCTCCTGCTGTGACAGACTGCTTCCTGAAGGAAGAGTGACCTGAGGAGGGGGCACTTCAAAAGGAAGCAGACTCCCAACTTAAACTTCAAAGACTCAGATTCTAAATCACTTTGAGTGTCTGGAAATGGGCTACAAGAAGGGGAGCTTGAGACGCCAATAATTGTCAACTATCAAGCAGCCAGTCGGGCAGTACGAGGAGGAGAAGCTCTCAACTTCTGCCTGTGATCAGGACTGAGGGCCAAGGCCTGCTAGTTCCCATCTGGGAGAGGGGACATCATCCAGGGAATCCAAGGCCACCTGCCCTTGGAGCCAGGAGCACCAACACTTGCCTGCTTGCTAAGACCAGTGACCCTTACGAGGGAGAGGAGAGCATTTGAGAGACTGAGGTCCAGTGGAGGGAACATGGCGAGTGGATCTCCGTAGCATGGTGTGAGGAAATGGCTGCTTCATCAATCAGGTCAATGCCTGTGTGCAGGGAAAAGTCAGAGACTCCCGTATGCCAGAGAAGGGACGCTGTGAAGTGAGATGTGAATGTTGCTGCACCGAGCGGGTCATCACCCGTGTGCAGTCCCAATTCAACAAACATGTTGCCAGGTGGGGCCACCGTGAAGATTGCTGCTTTGACAATCAACTCGCAGCCCCTGTGCGGTATCAAGTCGGCAAACCTGTATGCCAGGTGGGTCAGCAGTGAAGTTAGATGTTGTGTCGAGTGGGCCGTAGCCTGTGTGCAGAGGAGGAATAGTGACCCTGCATACATGGGCGGTGTTGGAAAACGAGGCAGTATCTGTGAGGCCTGCACAAATAACATGTCACATTTGTCCTTCACTGGGAACCAAACACCCTAGTGTAGCGCCTGAGTCTCAGATGGTAGCGTTGCAGAGCAGTCCAAGGCTTACTCAAGGGAGGTGGTGTGGGCTAGTAATCACCATTACATGTGCGCAGAAATAACACTCAATAATTGATTGTCCAGTCTGTACTTTGCTTTATAAAAGTAAGAGTACATTTATTAGACACACACACTACTCAATACTATGCACCAATTTACAAATATACATAAGCTGTTGGAATTACTTTGTGACATTGCATAACATCTCCACACCCTCCCGCAGGGGGGTGGGATCTAGTACCACCACTCCCAGGTATGCACATCATCTTGCCCCCTAATGCATTGGGTTGACACAACTTGGAGCGAGGGCCTTGCCAACTGGCACCATCCCAGTGGCGCCCGTACCCCGTCATCTCAGCAAGCATTAAAAGTAGGTACACCTGCCCTGGTGACACATAACCCTGACTGAGCATCTCATATTGACCATACAGTATGCATATTGACCTACAGCTTCGGGGTTAACAGTCTGGGGTATTCTTCACCTAACGCAGCAGCAAGACTACATGTTTGGGCATCACTTTAAATGAGGTACTTTTCATAGCTGATAACAATTATAATGCATTGCAATCACAGCCTCTAAAAGGCATCACAGGTAAAATCACAGGATTACGCAAATACAGCCAGACACCCTAGCAGGAATGTCCAGCAACATAACCCCATTTGGTTTATAACATCACCTTACACAGGTACTTCACATTACACATGTGCCTTTCAGTCCCTCTAAAAAGAAATAACATGGTTAAATGCATTTGTGGTGCAATTACACCTCTTCACCTCCAGGGGATGCCCTTCTCCAGACATCCCCAACTCAGCCCTTCATACTTTGAGGCAGTCCCTAAGGCTCAGCTGCAGAACAAAAGTTCCAGCCATGAGGATGCTGATGATGCCTGGCTGAGCCCTTGAGGGGTTATTCTTTTCAAGTCCCCAGAGACTTAGGGAGGGACGTTCCATTTTCGTGCTGGGGGAGACTGCGTTGCTCCTGCAGCTCCCCCTGCACCTTGGCACACATGTCGTGGTGACCCCGTCCTCCTGGGGCCACCACACGCAGAAAAACACAGGCATTTTCCTGCAGGCCGGCTCGGGCCTGCAAAGCATTATGGGGCGCTCTTCCCCCATCACTGCATTTTAGATGAGCGGCTCTCCCGCTGCTCCGGGGAGAGCCCTGCTGGCCGCAATGGCGGCCCTGCGCCGTATTCAGCCCTTGTGTTAGGGGCCCGGTCCAACCCGGACCCCGTACTACCAGGTGATCTTCGGTGCGGCTCGGGGAGCCCACCCCCGGCCGCTCCTCTCTTCGTTTCGGAGCCCGGTCCCACCCGGGCCCCTTGCTTGCGCCCACGTTGGAGTGCCGCTCGGGGACCCCACCCCCGGCGGCTCCCGCCGGCTCCCCGACTGGCCAGCACCCTCGCGTGCTGCCGCGGGAGCCGGCACTCCTCTTCTGGTCTGCCCGCTCCTGCGGGCAGACGCGAGTTCGCCTCCGGCATGGCGGGTCTTTGGGGGAGTGCGACGGCACTCCCCCCGCCTTCCCGCTACCGCGGGGGAGTGCGACGGCACTCCCCCGCCTACACTTCGGGGCCCGGAGATGGGGTCCTGGGCCCCCGGCCATCTTCACGGGGAGCGCGACGGCGCTCCCCGGCTTTTCTTCCTCGCGTCGGGGCCTGGAGATGGGGTCCCGGGCCCCTTGACATCTTCACGGGGAACGCGACGGCGCTCCCCGGCTTGACTTCGCCCGCGAGGGGGAGTGTGGCGGCGTGCCCCCCTCACCCTCACCCCCGTAACCGGGGCCCGGAGTTGGAGTTCCTGGGCCCCCACCAGTGTCTTCGGGGGGCCACGGTGGGCTCCTGACCCCACCGTCGAATAATTTCACGCTCCCCGACTTCCGCTTCTTGGGGGGCAGCCCCTGGGACTTAACCCACCCCGGGGGCACATCTAGGGCCGGCGGCGGAGCCCCACGTGCTTCGTCGTCGGTCCCTCGGGAGGTCAAAGGTCGCCTACCTTCTGGGGGGCGTAGCTCGGCCCCCAGGCGGCCGATTTTCATCATTTTGGCCTCCTCTTGCTCCGGATGGCCAGGTCTACCCTTCTGGAGCACTTTCCTTCGCCCTCCTGGTCTCAAGGAGGGGGAACCCAGCAGGGGGCTGCCTTCACTGGCTCCCTGCGCCAGCCTCTCACCTGGCTCTTCCCCTGGGCCTCTCTTCTCCTTGCACAGAGGCCCAGGCTTCTGGTCACTTGTCCTGGTCTCCCCTTTTGGCGCAAGTCAGGGTCCTGGGCCAGTCTGGAGGTTCTTCCTTCCAGCTGCCCATGGTGCCAGGCTCCAGCACCAGTCGTCCTCAGCAGACCACACCCCAGAGAGAGCTCCTCTTCCTGTGCAAACTCTTTTTAAGAATTGGGGAGGGGGCTGGCAGGAAGTCTCTGCTGGCCCTATCACACAGCGACACATCACTTCTCTGCCCCTGCTCCCTCCTTCCTGCCCAGGCCTCTGGGCTTGTTCAAAATGGCGTCGTCCAGGGGTCTCATGCCACATGGTCTCTGAGAGCTCCTTCCCCCCTCGCTGCCTTCTCTCCAGAGCAGTTTGGTGTCTGGCACCAGGTGACAGCTGCTGATGGATGAACCTGTAGCTCCACTCATCTTCTCTTCTTGGAGTGGAGGCCTTCGCCCTTGGAATGCTTGTTGTGCAGGGCTGGCTGGGGGAGGAAGGTCATCAATTCAGCCTGGCCGGGACAGCCCCAGCCAGGCCCTGGTTATGAGCTGACTCAGAAAAATATAACATTTCTGGATGACCCAAAAGAAGTACAAATATGACTTTGGACTCTGCAGAATACTTCTTCTCACCTAAGTTACAGTGGACTTTGGTGTGTCTGGAATTTGTAGGCCCTAGGAAAGTAAAACTAGCCCATGTGCTCCCCATCCTCATAAGAGAATAATGGAATAAACCCTGTAAAGCACACTGACTTTCCCTCAAATGTTTCTTCCCAATGTAGAAAGCCCATTCCATGTCACCACCCAATTCTGCATAAGTCCTGCCACACCATTCAGTTTGTATCTGCTCCTGGGCTGCGCACGCTAGTAACCTGGCCTGCGCAGCCCTACCACGTGTGCACATGCATGTACACACGTGTCTGCATGTAACCAGCCCAGTGCCCCTTACTCTGGCTGCAGCGCAGTGGCCTACTCGCGCCAGGGGGACACCTGTAAAATACACATGCAGTCCCTTTCATCATGAGTTCACTGTGGGTGAGTCCCAACTTATGAGGCTCTCCCACAGTAAAAGCTCAACAAATAGGTGTTCAAAAAGCAAAAAATCTGGGCGGCTTAGATAGTCAGAACCACCTTCTAACAGGCGGGGACCGGGATTAAGCAAGAAGCATAGTCCGGTCGAGACCATCGAAGGAGGAAGGAGGAAGGAGGCCGCGGTGATGACCCGAGCGGGCTCAAGCCATGAATGAGGACAAGCACCAGGATCATCACACTGTCACGCCTATATCCATGGGAAGGAACCCGAGGAACTTAACATGCATTGGGGGAAGAATGAGATCTTCACCGTCCTCACCCCGGGAAGCTGCAGGACCATGTGTCAGGAACTCGTGGCGACCCGAGAGCAGCCCTCCTGGGCCACATGTAAAAGACTTACCGGAGGCAGACGCTGCAGCTTCAGCGCCCTCAAAGGAGGCGTGTTCAGACACAACAGTGGCTCGGATCCTGCTGGTGCTGGTAAAACAGATTTTCAGCCAGATGGCCCCAGGGAACTTGCTTGTCAGGTAGCACTGCGGTGCTGGAACACTTTCGAATTTAACCGAGAATCTCAGTAGGACTCCTGAGACTCGGGACTACTAGTGGGGCTTAACTTGAATGTCACCTATAATGAATGGGTAATAACCACTACCGCTA
Organism: Calotriton arnoldi; assembly: GCA_963921515.1. Classification (NCBI taxonomy): domain Eukaryota; kingdom Metazoa; phylum Chordata; class Amphibia; order Caudata; family Salamandridae; genus Calotriton; species Calotriton arnoldi. Next base: position 218,844 of record CAWUFW010018134.1, on the reverse strand, counting down.
GCTAGAGGGGAGTGGGGCTCATGGACCTGCCTATGGAACACTAGAGCCTGACCTCAGGGGACTGTGTGTATTGTTTGTGAATGTCATACTTTACTTTGTGGTTGTATATAAATATTCCTTTTTTTCATAAAAGAAAGTATTTGAGTGGACAATCATTTATTGCTGCTGCTTCGCCTATTTTGAGTTGTGAGCCTGTGTTCACCCCTCCCCCCCCTTTGTCTGAACTCCCCCCCCAAAAAAGGGGTTCTTGGCCCAGTTGCTCAGGAACCATAGTACGTATGGCCCTGGGACATCAGGAGTTAAAGGCCTCAACCCCCATGTTTGGGATCAGTAACTCCTGCTAACCCTGTGGCCCCCTGCATGGGGCTCTGACACCCTTTCTGGACAGAGCCATAGCGGATTAAGCTTCTGAAACCCAGGTCCTGGAAGGGAAGAACGTATGTTCTCACTCATAGTTATTCCAGGAGCTTTTTCCGCATGGAATTCTCTTTTACCGGAGCTGGGGGATGCAAGGCCAGTGGAGTGTCCTGTTCCTTTGCAAGCCCAGTAAAAAGATTTTGGTTAAAATCGGTTTTCAATGCTGCCTGGGCTTTGACCACTTCCACATAGTTTGGAATTGATGCCAAAAGGATGGACCTGAGCTTCTCAGCCAAGAGGATCAGTTTGCATTTCCTAATAGGCGGGACATATCCCATCCTGCCAAGATGTCTGGGTCAATCTGTGGCCTAATCCTTGGCTGTAAAAGCTTGGTCCAAGTTCATGAACAGGGGTCCTGAAAGGTCCAATAACGTATTCTGGCAGGACCTCCAGGACCAACCTATGCTTTTCTTTGGATCTTTTATAGATTTATCTAGAAAAGTAATAAGCTTTGGGTCAACATCTGGATCACTGGCCACCTGCTTTCTAGCCAAGGCCTGGGACACTCCTCTCAAGCAGTTTCTTACTGCTTTCTGGAAAGGGATTCCTGAGTCTAGCATGAATGTCTAGCAACAGATGCCATGACCTGTCCATATCGTCCTCAGAGGCGTCAGTAGCACCTGCATCCTACATATCCACATAATTCGACTGGGAGTCTTCAAAATAACCATTGTCTTCTACCACCTGTGGACCTTTGGAAGGGGATCCAAATATCCAGCCTTGAGGTTCTCTACGGCATCTACCTTAGGCTGTAGTTTCTTTCCTTTCAGCAGAAGGATATCTTGTCTCGATGGAGGGGGGGAGGGTTGTGGTGCATAGACAGGGCCACTGGAAGTATGCAGCACAGGAGGAGCATTTATGCTCCGGTGTTGACTAAATTATGCAGCAAGAAAAGGCAAATTATGTGGCGTAATGTGGCGCATTTTGTGATAGCATTACTTCATTATTTTGTCATTTTCACACATGGAAACACTATCTGGGAAAATATTTCACCTTATTGAGTATCAATTTAACACTTAAATCCAGCAATAAACCACTGAGAGATGACTAGTCAAGCTTTGCAAAGGACCTTCCAGTGCGTAGAAACACGTGTCACCATGTTTTTAGTAACTTTTTATCCATTCGAGCTAAAAGCCACTTGTCAGCTGCTTCAAATGCCTAAATACGTAAATAAGTGATTCCTGATTTGATGATGCAGTGATATTAATCTGCTTTAACTCAGCCAGACTTAAAAATGTTTTTTTACTGGCTAGAAATAGCAGCGTGTGTGTGTGTGTGTGTGTGTTCGTGCTCATTTGATCTTCACACATCGTGTGGGTGGTATTGATCACTTGAAACAAATACTATGCAAAGCTGGCATACTGTGGCTGAAAATAGACTGCATCTGAGAGCAAAGTGGCTTGCACCCTCTCTCAACTCTACACAGCGATTTCCAGTGTGTATATCTGGTCCATGCACTCCATCTGGACACTCTTGTGTGCCTCTTCAATCCTCTCATCCTCTTTGTCCCTCCACAATTGACACCTGTAATAAGCAGGAACAGTGCAAGCATTTTCTGTGCTCTAATGCAAATTTGAAATTTGCCTTCAGAAGATCCCACAAGCAGTTTAAAAAGGCAGTTTTCTGTCTTTTGCAATCATTTTATCGTCCCACCAGCAGGTTGCAATGAAGACTGCTGCTATTCCTAGGGAAGGGTAAAACAGGAAGTACCCCCCCCCCCCCCCCCCCACACACACACACAAAATGTGGGAAGCATGGGCGCCCAGCCATGTTCAGCCCCAAAGGGACTTGCACAATCTGCTCTTGGGGTAACACTTCATGCTTATGGCTGGAAGAGCTCTCGTTATTCGAGTCCATGCGCGAGTCCAAGTTTTTCCTCCACATTAGGGTAGTTGTAAAGCTGGTTATACATTTTAAGTCATCTGGACCAATATCTGAATTGCTGAAACCGGTTCTGGGGAATTGGCAGTGTTACAAATGGTGGAGGATGTGGTGCACATCTTAGGCCAAATGGAACATGCCTATTCATCCTCGATAAGACAGCCGTGTTTGACACAGCCAACCGCAATTCGCTCATTAACATCTTAAAGAAAGGATGTGGATCAATGACACTGTCCTGGAAGACTTTGCCAGTCAGTTCCACCTCTTCAAGAATAGGTTCCTCAAGGCTTAATGCTTTCACCAACACGTTTTAATCTATATATGGAACCCCGCTGTTCTCTCCAGCTCAAATCCAACATCTTGTTCCAACTTTACGTTGATGAGACAGAGCTGTATATGACAGTTTCCTTGACAGCGGACATAGATGATATTGAAAAGATTATTGGGGCTCTGTTTTCAGTCCTGGAATTAAAGTCTGACAATCCTAATCTATGTGTGCATTGATTTTGTGGACCAGTTTAGGGATATTAGGCAGATCTTCACAATTATAGGTGTCCCAGGGATGATCTTACTTATAGCTCTGGCATCAGAGATGTCATTCAGTTGAAAACAATGAACTATCTTGTTAGTTTCCTGGAGATCTCGGTATGGATTACTTACTTCGATGTATAATATTATTTGTGAATTAAAAAGAAATTGGTCTCTTTATATGTGAAAATATTTTGCAATTTCAAGTATGAATATATTGACACAGTGTGTTGAATGCTTAATAAGACTAACTCTAGGAATACTTAAAACAAAACTAAAAACAAGGTCATTTGACAATTGAAAGAGATGCTGGTAAAATTATGTTGTATAGTTTATCAGGATCTCTTACAAAAATCTCACAAATATTGCATAAGTCACAAATGTACAATGATGCTCTATTTAGCGTTATGATAATAAGACTGTAAAAATGCAATGCTGCCTTGCAAGACTCTTACAGCTGACAACTTCAATCCTGTGCAATACAATACTAACTCTACCCGAATAGAACACAGGAACATCTTTAACAAAAGCCTCATTAGTGGCCAGGAATTGATATGGATTTAAAAGGAAATATATTCTATGTCTTAGAGACTTGAAATGAGAATGAGTACCACCCAACCTCCACCAGAGCCAATAATGCAATCGAATAATGAAATCGGCGAGTTTGCTTGGACAACTGAGAAGTGTTGCCCAGAAAGGCTGGGTGTGGGTCAGCCTGATGCACAATGCAGAGGGCCTTAAACATGGTAAATGAATAGACTTAGAACTAATATAATACAGAGAGGACTGGTGACAAGTTTTATGACTACTCATTCTGCATTATAATACGAGCAGCAGCATTACACGTTGCTTGAATGTTTTAAAGGAAGTAATTAGGGCAACCATTGAACAAACTGTTGCCATATTAATGTGATTATGATTTCGTTGACTTTTTACAGAATTGGAATGAATCTATCCAACTGCCTTAAATGGAAGCCTTCCCCCTGTGTTAAAATCCCTAAGTCCGGGATAAGTGTAAAGTCTCATCTAACAAGCCCCAAGTTTCTAACTATCTTTCACCAGGGCTGTATGCAACCCTAGTAATTCTATGGGCATCCCAGATTCGCAGCTGCACAATATCAAGGTATGTGTGTGCGAGACATTCAGTTTTTGTTTACTTGCTGCCGTCCTGCAGTGCGCTGCTGTAAAAGCAACTGATGAAAGTTTGCATTGATTCAAGCGATGACTAATTGATCTTTATCACAAGCATAATTATAGAAACTTACATTGACTAATGCAATAAATTGGGTTAGCTGTGCAAAGTCATGCCTCGTGTTCTGTCGGATAACAAGGATCTGATCCAAAAAAGTGCCTGGCCTTGAAGATATCACAGCCTGTGTCATCGAAGGTGATGGAGCGGTCCAGCAATAACAGACCACCCACTCCACTGTAGCCCGACTCCCTTCAGAGGTGTTGAGCATCAAAACTACTACCAGCAAAGTGCTCCGTAGTGGTTCAAATCCACCTGGGTTGGATGTAAGATGCTATTTGTCTCGACAAACTCCTGTAGCTATTGCCCCACTGCCCCCTCCAGTAATTTGTGCAGACATAGAATGGTGTAGACCGGGCAGTATTTTGGGAGATTATTTGGATCTGCGTGTAGCCTTTTGAGAAGAGGACTTACAGTTGCTTATGTTTCTTTTTTAGGTTCCACCACCAACAACGAGATGTTGATCATTTTGCCTGAGATGGAGACCTAAATCAGAGCTATACATACACAACCTCTTGACAGCGGTCATGGAGTGATCCCACTTGCTTGTCTTGGAAGACAAGGCTGGGGGATAAGGCGGGTGAACTGATCTTGAGACCAGGCCGCAAATGTTTACAGTTTAGGTCCTGGTTCAACCATAATTTGGAAGCACCGAGTGTTCATTTGCTGATATGTAACCTCTTGCACATCACTGATTTTACTATAGCAAAATGAGGCAAGAGACTTGCATAGCTCCTGAGAGTGCCCAAGAGTAGACGATGTTGCTCCATCAGCCCTAAAATCCCTGAAGATTGAAAATAATATTTTTGTCCAGTGTACCTACATACTCAGGGCTCTAAAATAGTCTTTTTTAACAATTAGCTCACAATCTAATCTCCAGATTTACTTTAATCTCTACTTTTCGGTCTGTAATGCGAGCACAGCACCGAGGTTTTTTCAAACGATGCTAAATTAGAAACTTCTAGAGCAGATTGGGTTAAAACCAAAAGTACAGTAGATAACTGCTTGAGGGTGTGTGGGAAGCATTCTAAGACATATGTGGGATTCTACTCTTTATGGTGCTAATATATGCCATACAATAAAATTGGTTGCAACTTATTTAAAGGAGAATGCTGTATCTCGTAAGCTGATATTTGTGGCATTGAGTGCAGATACATCTATTATTTATATAATGTCTCCTTAGTATAAGGACTCTATGATACTCCGAATTTTGAAAATAAATGCAGTGTTCTAAAATCCATATCTTGTATTTTTTGGGGGGAAATGGTTGCTATTTTGAAAGGAGGACGCTTTGCAGAAAGTAAGAATAATGCAGGAAAGCCCGAACAGATGTAGTGATTAGAACCTAATTCTAGTTAGAAATAAATGCAATAAAATATAAGAAGATACACTGAAATGAAAAAATAGTGCCAAAACATAACACATTTTGAAGGGAATGATCATTACAAAAAAGTTATTCAAATAAGAAAGGACTCAATAAAATTCAATAAGAAATTAGTGGAACCAAGAAGCTTGCAGTAAATTTAATAATATCCAATATTGTGAGAAGGACAGTTGTTATAAGAACAAAAATGTTGGTTGAGGAACGCTACAGTGAAATTGGAAAAGATTCCATGCAACAAGGTTTCTATTACATGTGGCACCGTGCACTGAAATGAGGAAAGATACAGAGAAACAAGAAAATGTTTTTAAATTAGGACAGATGAAGTGAAATGAAGTACGTATCTACAGCGTGTGGTAGTATATATTGAAAAAAGAAGATGCGATGAAATGCAGAAAGCTGCAGAGAAGAGGGTGTGTGTAAGTGAAATGTATGTGGATGTTGCAAAGTAGAAATGCTGAACTGAAATGTGTGGGAGGGCAGTAAAAGGAGGAAAGCTAAATAATTGCAGAAAAATGTTGCTGTGGGATGCAGAAAAAATGAGAAAAGTGAAATGTGCGAGCCGCAGTTAAATGTGGTGGGGTGCAGTGTGTCCTGGTCATATTCAGTGAAAGTCGATGAGATGCAGTTTAATAGGCAAGACACACTGAAATCTGGAACTGTGTAATGAAACAATAGGGGGCCGATTCCGATCTCGGCCGTTACGGCTCCGAATCGGATTCGGCTTAACCGGATCCGATTCGAGGCCCTATTTCCCGACCGATCCGTACGCGCGTCTGGACGAGCGAGTACGATCGCGAAATCGCCGACCGACTCGTTCGGGCGTCCCAACCGCTCCGACCGACTCGTTCCGGGTCGCACCGCTCCGACCGACTCGCTCGGACCACGACTCGCACCGCGCAATGGAGACGTTCCCGGCCGGGTAAGTACGATGCGGCGCCGCGAGCAGTCCGACCGAGCCGCGCCGTCCGGCTCGAAAGAGCAGTCGGAGCCGTACTTCGGGAGTCTGTGTCGGACCCCTGTACACGCAGCCGCGCGAGTCGCACACAGGGGGACCCATGGGTCCCCCTACCTGTGCAGTGTACGGCGCGAGTCACCGCCGCGTACCCGCTGTAGGGGCGCCCTTGTTCGCTCTCGCACCCATTGGAGGCAATGGGAGCCCGCGTACGTGTTGTGCGACCGGCTCCCATTGACTTCAATGGGAGTCCGACCGACTCCGAGTACGATAGCATACGGATGCATCGTACTCGTTCGGTCGGGCTGCACGAGTCCGAGTCGGTCGGAAATCTCTCCGGGTCCGGCTCGGTCGGAGAGATTTCCGGCCCGAATCGGAATCGGCCCCTAGGTATTTTTTAGCAAAATATAAAAAGATATGGTAAAATGTGGAAAGTAGCAGTGAAATATGGTGAGATAATGTTAAGATGCGATAAAATGGGGGAATAATGCAGAGAAACATGATGAAATGCAGTGAAATTAGTCTCTCTGAATGGGGTGATAGTGTCACCTGATATCAATGCTTTTTAAATGTTCGAGGTAGTGTTATATAAAAGATTAGTTATTTTGTCGTTGCTGCATTTAATTAGTAGTTAAGTAACATACATTTTAGACCTGGTTTTAGCCACCGCCCCAGAAATAAATAAATATATACTGAAATGGGAAGAGGATAGAGCACTTGAGCCATCACCCAAAACCTGCAAAATATGCATCTTTTCAGCTGCCCTCTTCCCTTCCCGCCATGAACTGATAAGTGCGCTAAGGTAAGCCAGGCGCATGAAAGATATGCTCTGCTGTGGAACCCACTGTGCTTTACTAATCGGCGCAGTATTTGCTCTGCAGAATTACCTGTGCTTTAAATTCTTATTGTTTGCCCACATCAGTTGGAGCAGAGCCGGCTGAATATTTAATTTAGATGGAGTCAGCGTAGTCAAGTGGATTCATTTGTCTTGGGCCAGTTCAGTTATAATGAGACTGGTTATTTGGGAATAAAAGCAATACTGTGGATGTTAATTATTCTCTTCCAAATTTTCCTTTGCACAGGAGACTTCTTCTTATGAACTCCATTTTTTAACAATAAACCTTATTATACCCAGTACTAGGGAATTCTTAGGCAGAGTAGAAATTCAAGCTGCCTCTGTTATCCAGTTACTGATTAGCGAAAAACTTCTTAGAGCTCATACCAGATGCATTCTCAAGGTGGCACAAATTTGGCACTGTCTGCTTGACTCAAAGATTGTTTTTTATCCCCACTGTGATAAGGAATCAGTGCTAATTTGTGCCCTTGACGTGCCATGGCTACTACAGCCGTGGTCCTATGGAACCTTTGGCTATGTTGACACAATCGACCACGAGAATCTTGCTTGTGTGGCAGGGGGGTACCCTGAATTTCTAGACACCCCAAAATTTCACCTCAATCAAAATGCCGACATTTATTGGACTGGAGATGGTATTAAACCTCAATTACACGAGGCAATGTGTTACGGCACATACCAATGCATACAAAACTTCAGAAAACGATCAATTTAGGCCACTCAATAACTGAGTTCTAGATTAATAGAATGTTAAAGGTTTTGTTACAAAATTCTAAAGTAAAGTAATACAGATTCAATGCCATGAAGGCTCTCAATGAAGAAGGCAATACAGAGAATTGCAAAATGAGAGGCAGTGCATTTGGGAGAGTAACGGGCAGCATCCCTAGTAGAACAGGCAAGTCTTCTGGCTCACCCCAAAATCGAGGGTTTTTATGCATTATTTTCCCATATGAAATTACAGAAACTGCAGAATAACCGTGGTTTGAGCAAATATCTCATTTTAGCAACAAATCAGAGCTCATGAAAATTAAACGTCATATTGCCTTAACACCTAAGCACTATTCCACTACATGAATAATTATCCAGCCCCCTCTATGCTAATGTCTTACGGAGATGCTAAAAGAAATAATATACATGAACAGTGTGTTATATGAATGAATAGGGCACAGTGAACAAGCAAAGGACCTTGGGGTTATTGTTGCAGTTTGTGATTAAGCCAGGGAGACTTCATCGAGAGCATCTTAACAGTAACAATGGAAATAAACCAGTATATTTCTGCTTGACTGAGCGCTTCAGAATTTGCAAGGAGAGACGTGTTCAGGGGGAGAAGACATGAGTGATTTAAGTGACTTCAATTTTGAAAAAGATTGCGTTTATATGTACATTGAGGCCTAGTTAACACTTAATATTACAAAACAACACTTTTACATATAGAGAATTCGTTTCAAAAGCAATAGCACTATATCAGTGTATACATGTGTAATTGAGTGTGAAAATACATTCAGCATGCTATGAACGGTGCACAAAAATATAAATACATAACAATCTCCGACACTTGCCACCTATGGGACTTTGGTATTGTTGGCACTGTCCTCGATTGAATGCAGACAGGACTCAAGCCAGGCCTCTGCTTCTCTTCAAGTCTCACTTCCATCACAGAGTGCCTTGTTCTACCTTGTTTTTTATGAATGAATGAGTGAGTTATTTGATACCGCACACGAATCATCCCCCAACATGGGTATCTTGGTGCAGCGGTCAGTGTAGTAGATTGATGTTGAGTTAAAATAACGCAGTTTTTAGTGCTTTCCTAAATTTATTATAGTTGAGGCTGATTCTGACATTATGATATGCCCTGATTCTTGGCCCATCTCAAGCAGTCCATTGGTTTCTGGTTCTAAATGTAGGCTGTACACACCCTGGTTCTACTGAGCTTAAAGGGTCACTTGGAGGTCACAGCTGCTGCTTGCTAAAATTGTACGAAGTGGTCTGGCGTGGCTGAGGAACAACCCACAAAATTCAACACAGGAAGAGAGGTGATCAAGATCATTATTGTGAAGCAAGATACACTTTGCCCCTAATATGGAAACCTATCCCAAACATGTCAGGGATGGGGAAACCCTTGGGTTTAGGATTGGTAATGACTTCTCACTCAAAGCTGATATTAAAGCAGTCACATCTGCTTGGCTCTTGCACCTCAAGAGCCTGTGACATATGTGCCATGCCTTACCTTGGAAAACAGAAAACTGTAGCTTTCAATATCAAGTCATCTAGACTTTTAAAATGTACATTTTAGCTACAGAACCATAGATGTATTGCTAACTTATCTGGTAGCCAGATTTTGTTTTCCGTGAACATCTCTTTCAGTCCTTCGCTATGCTGCCTGTGCCCATTAAGATCCCAAACTCCATTAAGCTCCTCTTCCTTCCTCTTTGTTCTTAGATCTGAAAATTTTGAAACAGGAGGTATCCACCTGGCACCACAGCTATTTATTTCCATTTTTGACATGAAAATCATTTACAACCACCATTTCATGGGTGGAAGTAGTAAAGATTCCTAAAAATATAATGATTTTAAAACTTTTAGGTACAGAATTTAATGACATTTTTTCCCAGAATGTTGTCTGAATCTATGGTAAGTTCAGAAGCATCTATATGAAACAGACAAACAAAAAAGTGCAACCCATACAGAGATTCCTGGAAAAAGTCTGATGTTTAGTTCTCTGCTGCTGATTGGAAGCTTTAATATTTCTCGGTACCTTTATGTGTTTAAAATCTAAGAGGAGCTCTCTTCAAAAACATCGGGGCTTCTTTAAAATACGACGGCGGCCTAAGTGACACAACAGGCTGGCGGAGTCTTACCTTTAGCTCCCATGTCATATTTAGAGTTTCCGATCCATCTGGGGGGAAACTTTGAGCCTAAGTGTATCTGGTGTGGATGATGCAGTTAAGGCTCAGATAAATACTGAACTGGCCGCAACATTTTTTCCAGCCTGCTCAGCATTTAGTTTGGTTTACACAAAGTCCCATAGTTGGGGATTTTTTGTGAAATACAAAATAGCAATGACCCTGATGTGCACAAAGTTTTCTACCTGTGCATAGGGTTTATTGTTTGTTTTCTTTACTAGGTCTGCCATGCCTCGTACAGTGGATCCAGACAAGATGAGCATCAGTGTGATCTAGCAGCCATATGATGAACGGGTTACCAGGCCAATTGCTTCCGAAGATAGAGTCAGTGCAAGTTCTCTCATATGAAACTCTGCAGTTACCCAACTCTAAATAAGCGAGGGAACCGCAAGTATGTGGGCTGAAGAAGCGGGAAAATCACCAGACGATGGTCGTGTTCTCATCCTGATAAACTCTCAATGAATGTCATAGTTGGTAAAGGAGCCAACTGTGAGTCACCGATATAGGGTTACCAACACTAGTGATGAGTTTAGGGCAGCAGATGGGATCTAGCTTCACTGCCCCATGCCCCGCTCATAACATAAGCATAGGCGATAATTAGAGGCAAAGCCCCCCATTAACTTGGACCCTTGGGGAACGCGGAAGGGATGGACCTCACACCTCTGTGAATGCTCTTCTTCCTATCTCACCGCTTATTGTGCTACTGCCCCAGGTTAGGGATAGGACACTTCTGGATTATGGACCACCAGGGAGGAAGCGGATGACTCTGTCAGTAGTGATGAGTAGTGTTGTTGTATCCTAGCTATATTGTAGTTTATGTCATCCATCGCTCCACCAGTGGAACTCTGTAAGAATGTTGGGTGTCTGGAAACAACAGTTATGATGGGGCTGAGCAGCATGCTGGCTGCTCCTGGTGGGGCTCTTCTACATATCTACAATAAATCATCCTGAACTCAACAAACTATCTGGACTTGATTACTACATTTTTATGGCGACGATCTGGAAACTTACCCTCGTTCTACGTGCTCAACAAAAGAATTCAATGTCAAAGAAGTCAATATTTTTCAAGAGGCATCAAGAAACTACAATATATGATTCAAGGACTCTGGCACTTCGAGCCCCACCAGTGACCACTACACCGGTTGCCCCCAACCTCTGCGTGCCAGATCCCACTTAGCTATATATATTTTTTTTAATCTTTATTTTCAATGTAGCACAAAAGACATTTGATAATACTTCTTCCATAAATTACATCAATAAATTATCAGAATCAAGAAACATGCTATACAAAAGGAGTATGATAACCATAAACATAAAAAAACTCCTAAAAATTACACATAGCATCAAACTAGAGACTTTCCATTATTTCCATTCTTTCCATATTTTATTTACTGTAACCATGGATCCAACTCTCCCTGCATACATGGTTTCCCGCTAAATATTTTAATCATTTTGAGAATCCATTGGGAGAGAGTTGGGATTATTTCTGATTTCCAATTTGCTAAAATTAATGATCTTGCAACCAAAGCAGCGATAAAGATAAATTGACGTTGAGAAAAGGTTAAGAGGCTCTGGGCTTCAACCAAGCCTAAGAGAGCTGTGGAAGCCTTAGAGGGGAAATCTATTGCCAATAATCTCCTTACTTCAGAAAAAACATTTTCCCAAAAGCTTGCAATTTTTGTGCAAGTGAATCCCATGTGTAACCAATCTCCTAAAGCCTGGCAGCCTCTAAAGCAGCAAGGATTAACTGCAGGATAGATTTTATTGAGTTTGGCCGGAGTAAAGTAAATCTGCCATATACTAAAAAGGCCATCCTCCTTAAGTTGGCTGCTCTCACTGCCTTGCAATTCATTTTGTTAAAAAGCGCCATTGCTGAAGATTGAAACGAAAATCAATTGATTGCGAAATTTTATCTAGATGGGTTAGAACTATTTGATAATTCTGCGTAGATTTAAGCAACCTGTAGCAATTCCCAATTCCCCGAATTTTCAATATGAAATGAGCTTTACTTAATAGTAAGCCTTTCGAATTACCCAAATTTCTCAAACCTACACAAAACTTACTTATCTGAAAGTAACTAAAAAAAAGAGACATCTTGATGTTACTATTAAACGACCTGATTTCCGCCAAGTCCTAAGTCCTAAGTCTATCCTGTAAAAAAAAAATCCTGAAGCTTGGAGAAGCCAAATTTAGCCCAGAGATCACAAGTCCGATTGGACATATGTAAACCTAAAGGGAGGCATTCCACTAATCTCAGCTGTGTATGTAGCCAAGGGATATTGAATGTCTCCCAAATCCTCTGAAATAGAAAAGCCACAGTTTTGGGAAATTTATATCGCGATCTCTTTGGCAACTTCGGAATTCGTAGAAACGGTGCCAAAGCAATCTCCATTTCCCCTAACATTACTTCAAGAAAAAAATTTGCAGAAGACATTTCTGCCAAATTGTTATAATTAAGCCAGTTGATCAATGAAGCTTGATAGTATAGGCGTATATTGGGAAGTGCCAGACCCCATCTATGACTTCTAGTTGCAAAGTTTCTAGCTTTAATCTTGGTTTCTTACCCTGCCAAATGAATGATCTCAATTCTGAATTAATTTGCTCAAAAAAAGACTGAGGTACTTTCACCATCAAATTGGAAAATAAAAATAAAAATAAGGGAAGTATATTCATTTTAATTAGAGCTACTCTGCCCATAATAGTCAGAGGAAGATCCTTCCATTGAGAAAGCAAATTTCGCATTTTATTAAATGTAGGAATATAGTTGAGCAAAAACAAATCTTCCAAATGTGATGAAACAAAAATTCCTAAATACCTTATAGAGTGCGACCTAAGATATTGTCCCTGCATCGAAGGGGTAGAACAGCTGGGGAGCAATTAAAGAGAAGTGCCTCTGATTTTGGTTGGTTAATTTTGTAACCCCCGATAATTGTGAATTCACTTATTTTATCCAGGGCAAGTCTAATATTATCTTCCTCGGCTGCCAAATACAAAGCCATATCATCGGCAAACAGCTTAAGCTTGGCTGCCCCTGGAATAGGGGGTAAAATGGAGTGATCTTGCCTTATTGCACAGGCTGGTGGCTCCAAAAACAAGGAAAACAATATGGGAGAAAGGGGGCAACCTTGCCGTGTCCCCCGACTGATGGAAATCGTACCCGCTCTTTTGCCATTTATTACTATGGACGCCTGAGCACATAAATAAAGGTTACTTATCGCTCGACAGAGTTCAGATGGAAATGCTAGTTTATATAAGATTGAGAAGAGAACATTCCACTGAACTCTGTTGAACGCTTTCTCTGCGTCCAACATCAAAATGACTGCCTTCGTCTTATTGGTATTAAAATAATCAATCGCTTGGCACAGATAATGAGAGTTAGTAGCTAAAAATCTACCTGGGATAAATCCATTCTGGTCACAGTGAACGAGAGAGGTAGAGATTAAAGATAGACGATTCGCCAGAATCTTTGAAAAAGTCTTATAATCGCTATTTAACAGGCTTATTGGGCGATAAGAATTAACCTCCTCCTCTGCTTTGCCTTTTTTAACGAAGCTAACTACCACGGCTTGCGTAAAAGAAGCTGGGATCAACTCGCCTTCCAAAATTGCATTAAATAAAAGTTCCAAGATAGGGCAGAGCTGAGGTAAAAAAAGCTTATAAAATTCTATAGGGATTCCATCGCATCCGCATGCTTTCCCTGAAGGTGAAGACATCACCACATTTTTTATTTCTTCTTCTGTAATTGCTGCGATTAGGCTATCTTTATTTATCTGTGATAGTGAAGGGCAATTAATATCATTAAGCCAGGCATCTGCTGCCTCTACTGAGCTATTATGAGAATCAGAATAGAGCTTCTTGTAGTGGTCGAGAAAGATGGCCGAGATTTCCTGAGGATTGGAAGTGGATCTACCCGTAACTGGGTCCTTTATTAGTTTAATAGTGTTCCGATTAGCCTTACGTTTAGCCGACCAAGCTAAATATTTGCCTATGTGCTCATTCTCCTCATAACTTTTCTGAAGAACTGAGTCATGTGCTAGAATTTCTTTGGAGACGAAAAATTCTTGTAAATTATATTTGGACTGAATCAGCTTAATTTTATTTTCCCTGGATGGTGCTGCCAAACATTGGGCTGTAGATCTAGAAAACTGGTTCTTGAGCTGCAACTTTTCTTCCTTCTCTTTTCTTCTCTTGTATGCAGTGTAATTAATCACTTCCCCACGAAAAAAAGCTTTACGGGGGATATTATAATGATTCAGAAGGATAACAATGCAAGATGGCTCTGGCTCCAAATGAAGATCCACAATCAAACATTTAATTTTGTTAGTTTTTATGGTCCTATAGAAGACTCAATAGAGTCGCTTCAGTCATTATACAACTGTGCCACTGCTCAAACAGGATACTTCGTCATTGGAGGAGACTTTAATTTGTTAATTAATCCAGCTATTGATTCTTCAAGACCCCAGAAATCTCAGTCTAAACCTAAATCTATCAAGCTTTGTAGAGATCTATTATCTGATCTGAGTCTGGTTGATTGTTGGCGGGATGAATTCCCCGGGGTGAGGAAGTACACATGCCACTCAAAGAGATTTCATTTGTCATCACAAATTGATTTTTTCCTTGTCTCACATGCTCTTTTAAGTACCAAATCAGAGATTATTGAAAATCCTTTTTCTGACCATGCATTAATTTCGGTTCAATTTTCAATTCAAACTCAAGTCCAAACCGAGTTTAGATGGTCATTAGATAAGTCTCTTTTAGTCGACGAAAACTGGGTGGTAGATATGCGTTCTCTTTTAGAGGATTTCTGGAAACGTAATAAAAATACGGCTTTAATTTTTTCAGTTTGGGGGGGCTTGAAAGCCCACTTAGCTATATTGTAGTTTATGTCATCCATCGCTCCACCAGTGGAACTCTGTAAGAATGATGTAATATAGAATGTTGGGTGTCTGGAAACCACAGTTGGAAGGGGCTGAGCAGCATGCTGGCTGCTCCTGGTGGGGCTAGTCCTGGACTGAACATCAGAACATGCAACCATCTACAATAAAGTCTCCTGAACTACTACAACCAGCTTGGACTCAGTTACTACAATTTTATGGCGACGAGTTGTCTCAAAGAACCTGCGTGTGTACCTTTCAAGACCTCCATTTTCAAGAAGGAGTATCTGGGAACCTCATGTCAAGGTGAAGCAACCACTGTACATACAGCTGCCCACATTCATCATTTAACTGGCACCACAGCCCCACCAGTGACCTTTACATCGGTCGCCCTCTGCGCAACAGTGCCAGCTCCTGTCTCATCTGTAGCTCTAGTCTCTGCATGCTGTTAATACAGCGTCTCAACAAGCAAGGTATTTGGACTGTCTTGAGGTGTTCCTGTCTTCAATGTCACACCCCACAGAGTGTGTGTTGCATCTACATGTTACCAGCAGTGCCACAAGGAAGTCGACACTGTGACAGAGTGCACACTTTGGAGGACGTGTGAGGTGAGGCATTTCAGTGTCTGTTATTGTTTGCCCCCTCTGAGACATCGAGACCTTCGCTGTTCTCCAACCGTCGTGTTTTGGTTTAAACATGAGGCGCGTGTCTTAACCAGCGCCTGCATCTTATGTACTACGTGTTGTGGAGACAGTCTTTGAACTAAAGTTACACCTCTCATGCGTTTGGGGCGATCCTGTCACAATTACTGTTTATGGTCCAGTGCTTCATTCTGGAAAAAGTGTTTCTGAGATCGTGTTATTCTGTCTCCTGCTATGTGTAACCCATCAAGCTATTGCCTACTTCAGAAGTTTGTTTAACTCAAAGGCTGGCGTTTTTGTGGTGAGTTTATCTGTGTCAGTTATTTCTGAGCACAGCTGAGACTTTTCCAGAGAGGGGGTTTTTCAACAGTCTTGTCGGTATTTAAAAATAGTGGCACGAGCTCTACAAAGCGCGCGCAATCTTACCTGCGGTGCCTTCGTGGGATTCTTCATTATGCTTTGTTCGTCGTGGGATCCTCTATGACGTATTCTCCTGGATTTTCAAGACTGCGTCAGAGCAACCACGCAGCTATCAGCGCTGCTTTTGTTGTGTTTTGTGCGTCTACGCGCCGTGAGCCATCCTGCCAGACGTGTGGAAACGTGCTGCCATCTTGTGTTTGGTGGCGTTCTGATCCTTTGGGCACATTTTCCTTGGGTGTCCTTCCTTTGCTCTGCCAACAACGTTTTTCTTTTGTGTTTGGATGTAAAAAACACGATGCAGTGTCTCTTTTACATGAACTACTTCAGGGATCGTCGTCGTGGGATCGGGTGATTTTCGGAGTCAGTCAACTGTTACAAAGACCGTGGTTGCAAAACTATCAGCACATTTAGATGGACCCTCTGCAGTAAATACACGTGTTGACCGGTGACACTCTGGAGGTACTTGTATATTTGAAAAGACATGTGTTGACCCATGACACTTTGGATGTATTTTTAGATTTTTTGGGCACAATACACAACATTTGGGTTCACCAACATCTCCTCATGTGTCTTTCAAAGAAAAAAAAGTCTCTCACACGTGTCTAGCGCTATTTCAAAGGCATGTTACCTGCCATGCTGTTTCTTATGTTTGCCATGTCTACTCTGCGCTTCAATGTTTCAATGTATTGTGGGGTGCATAACTGCTCAATTTTAAATGGTGTTTATTGCTTATGCATGGTTTGTCCAGAGTTTAGTTGGACTATTGTTACAATTACACCACTTTATGTTTTATTTGCAATTTTCACATGATTCCTTAGTGTTCTTTACCCCACACGGGGTGTACAGTCCTTTCAGTCTCTACGTTATGATGCAGAACAAGAGACCATTACCCAAGGTCGCTTGTACACTATTTCTTATACTTTTACCCTACATAGGGTGTCGTGAGGGTTCCCGTCACGTCACGGAGTACACAACGTTATTACCTCCATGCGAGGTGTCTGTACTCTAAGTGTTTAGCTACCTAACCATTGCACAAGGTTCCTACCTCCTCACGGGGTGTGTTCCATGGGGTGTCGTCCCTTTTGTACAGTGCACAATATTTTTATCCTCACACAGTGCACAACGTTGTTACCTCCATGTAAGGTGTGTTGCATAGGGTTTAGTCTTATTGCCATTGTGCACAGTCTTCTTATCTCTACACGAAGTGCGTTCTTTGGGTTGTTTCCCCATTGTTTGGTGCACATTGTTTTCATCTCCACATGAGGAGTAAAGCGTGGGTTTCAGTCCCATTGCTACTGTATACAATGCTTTTGCCTCTTCACGAGGTGTCTCTCGTGGGTTTTGTCCCACTACGCAGTGCACAACATTTAACCTTTCGAGGTGTGTCTCACACTGTCTCTTACCTTCTTTACATTGTGCACGTTTCTTTATGGCAACAGTGCACAACGTCTTACCTCCTCTCGAGGTTACCCCTGCACAAGCGAGTTGTTACCCTTATTGGGTGTATGGTTTGGGTTCCAGCCCCATTTCCATAGTGCACGGTTTACGTTACACTGGGCTTCTGTTTTTTATGTTTCATGGTCAACACTATAGCCCAGTGCTATTCTCTATTTTGTTTCGGTCTTCAATATGTGATGGAGAAGTATGTGTAATCATTTGTATTTCTCTTCTTCTCTGTCTCCTTGTTTCCTCCTGCTCTGACTTGCCTCCTCGCATACCTGTCTGGCCAATAGGTGTGCAGGTGGTAGTCATTGATGGTTTCTCCTTCCACTCTTACTTTTCTTTGGTTATATAAAGAAGGGAGGATGTTTATTTGTTTTCATTCTTTTTAGTGTCTCTCTCACTGCTCTTCTTGTCTCTCTCTGGTTCTCTCTTTCGTTCATCTAGCTTCTGCATCTTGTTTCTGCTTTTCTCTTCTGTTGGTAATATTGGAAGGGAGGATGGGTCGTGGATTATATTTATCCCTCACCTCTTTTTCTCCTGTTGTTTCCCTTGTTTCTCCTACTGCTTTTACTGTTGTCTTCTTTATGGTCTCTTCTAGCCATTCCATATCTAGCTTTTTTCTTTCTCTCGTTTTGCTCTTCTTCTTCAACTTTTGTGGGTATTCTTTCTGTTTTCCAAAAGGAAGAAAAGAGGATATGTTGTATCCTAGCTATATTGTAGTTTATGTCATCCATCGCTCCACCAGTGGAACTCTGTAAGAATGATGTAATATAGAATGTTGGGTGTATGGAAACCACAGTTGGAAGGGGCTGAGCAGCATGCTGGCTGCTCCTGGTGGGGCTAGTCCTGGACTGAACATCAGAACATGTAACCATCTACAATAAAGTCTCCTGAACTACTACAACCAGCTTGGACTCAGTTACTACAAGTGTCAAGAAGATTGCTTTATTTGTATGAATGTGAGCCACAGGGGCACAGGTTCAAAGTGCCCCCCCTAAGTTATCTGCTGAACAGGTACAGATAATTTGCTTAAAGTACCTCCGCGCACGTGGCACAAGAAGTTTTGGCAAAATTGTGCCTGCTTTGTCACCGCAGGCCACTTACGGTTTTTCTCTTTAAAAAAAATTCACACACTCCTCGCCGACCCATAGGGGTTTGTACTTTATTAGTTTAGTTTAAAAACAAATAAACTTTACATTTAAAAGAAAATCACGTATATACATACTTGTCTTGTCCTCTTTAAAAAGCAATAACAAATAAACACATAAAACCAATTTGTCAATTAAAAGGTCAATAATTAGTTCTTGGTCCTTAATTGATTCCAAATTGATCCATGCATAAAGAATATATTGCCTCAGCAAAGCAGCCAGTTATTGGACAGTGGAATACCACATTGTCAGGCGACTCAAGGAGATCGATATGGAACTAACAGATCCTTTCCTGTCGCCCCCTATATGGATATTATAATATAAGTGTATTGCAAGTCACTGAAGAGTTCCATAACCATATAGAGGAACGAGGCCAGAGGCCGAGTTCCTCTATAAGATTATGGAACTCTGAGGTGACTTGCAATATCCTTGCAGGGGATGCTCTATCCCATATAATACATGGTCACACCATCAGCTTTCCCACAAACCACTTAAAACTTTGGTGCTTAGATCTTTCATAAGAAAGAGAGAACATGTTTGCAAACGTGCAAAATTAAACAGAACAAAAACCTTTTAGAAATTTGTTGCAAAAAGAGAATAGAAACAGTTCAATACAAGTCAGTTTTTTTAAAATCAAAAAAGCTGCAGTAACTCAGAATGTGTAGAAACTTGCATAAAGATTCTAACTGTTCTATAATTATCTAAGGAGTGCAAAAAATAAATATGTTCTCTATGCTATTCACTGTAGGCTATAAAAATACAGCAGAAGAAAGAAAAGCAAGTTTCATTGGGTTAAACAGCTGCTCTGTGACCTGACCTGCCTTTCACCTGGGATGCTGGCTCTGGCAGCAGGCATTGTGATGTTAGAACTCAACTGCAACAGCTTATTACAGTAGCGTCTTGACGCCTTTTCTTTATAATCGGTGATTGAATATGTCACAAATCGATGATTATAAAGAAATTGGAGACAGACTTTTTTACAGGGATTGCATAATCCCATGTATTATATAAGTGCAATATCAGGAAATATGACTCAAAAGAAATGTAACAATGATACACAAGATTTCAATGTACTTTATGTCGTATTAATGAATAGATCGGGGCTGTTGTTATATTTTGTTTTAATTTTGTATACATAAAAGAAAATAAGATAGATTTTATTTAAAAATGTGTTCGCTGGATTTACGATCGGTTTATTTACAGGTGATTCAGCTGGTCATATCTGATGTGACACCCAAATGGTGTATTGTAAAAACACCATTTCTTCTACATACACAACGTATGAATGTGTGTGCTTTACCTAGATACTTTTACGCCATTTTTAGATCTTGCCTATCAACAGCTCTAGCTGTCAACATACACAAACATACACACACGCATGTGCATGTATCTACACTACAGCACATCACACCCAAAACACTACATGCACATACATACTGATACATATATAGAAAGGGGCTTTTGGGCATCCTTGCAGCCATTTTGGTTCAGCTTGCTTTAGGCATTGGCTAACAGACCTGTCCATCCGACTTGGTAGCAGCCACTGCATTTCAGGAATTTGGATAGCCTAAAAATAGTGCCTCACTTAATTCTTTTACTTACACATAAACTGGCTGTCCCACCATCACGTGTCATTACCTGTATGCACATGGTGACCATCTTGATATGGTTTTTCTTACCATGAATTCTAAATGCAAGACATGTTAGCTTTGGCATTGCATGTTTCACTTTCTATTTCTCATGGTAAATTGGACACAAAGATACACTGAATATCTCGAACATATGCTGTTTGCACTGGGCCCACTTATATCCATGATGTACACAAAATAATCCTGCATCAATTTGAGAGCATCACTTGCTTGGCGACACAGTCCCAATATCCTATCAGGTCATTTGTTCACTCTTGGTCTCCTTTCAAGTGCACAGAAGAGTTTATAATTGTTTTGTCCTTGTTTCAGTACTTTGATACGGTAAGCAGATTAAAGCGGGCAGTGTGGCACGCTGGAGATGAAGTAGCCTCCCTATGTGAGACTCTGCAGCGCACTGATGTTGATTCCACTATAAAGCCTGCATGCTCCTGGGATCCTCTACTGAATTATTCAGCACACAGGTCCGGAATATCTGTTACATAACTGACGGCAACAGCCGCAGCCTCATCGAGGGGACACGGATATCCTCACAGTCGTAGAAATAGAGAATATGATAGCAGAAAATGGCAGCCAGGTTCAACCACTTCTGAATTGCCACCTGATTCTGGCCTGGCCATGCTGATGTCTGAAGCACCTACATGTGACAGACTCTACAACTCTACCCCAGATCTACAAGAAGCACCAACATAGAATTGACTCTATCGTATCCTTGCCTATCTTTCAGAGGCATTAACATGGAACTGACTCCACATTTGCTCCACTAGGTTGTCAGCAGTGCCAACAAAAGCTCCCACAGCTCCATCAATGTTTCTACAGCATCAACTTGTTACTCTCTCTAATCAGATTTTCCAGTCTTTTCAAAGGGACCAACAATTAATCAACTTTAACCCATCTCTTACTGTCTTGTAGAGGCGTCGTCATGCAATGTCTGTCAGATGATGCCATATGGAGATCAAATGGAGATCATGTCTCTGCCAGGTTGTAAACCTGTTTGGCGCAGAGCAGATTATTGTCAACTAGTTTTCTGGAGATTTGAGTGAAGACAGCTCTTACACTGAGTTTGCTGAGCAGCGAGCCATTTGGAGATTGGTTGGTTTTCGGGCCGGGGCCCGCTGCTTCAAGGCTTTATTTCTTGAAGATATGTTTGATGTTGTAGGTCTTGAGGTGATGGGAAAGTTCCCAGAGGCAGAGAGATCATTGACAATGTTTATGTCTGTGACAGCTGTGGTCACTGACAGAAGAATGCCCTTAGGTGTGCAAAGGTTCTGTGTGGGAGTTGGCGGGGCTGCTGGCCTTTAATTCAGTCAAGGAGAGTTGCTTGAAGATGCTGGACCAACTCTTTGTCCGGTGTCGCTTCTGAGATCAGATAGAAGTAGTAGAGTCTTTTTGCTAAAGTGAGTTTGTCATCAGGATTGTTCTTTTGTATCCAGTGTCATTCAAGTCCACTGTTTTCTGTATTTAGTGCTGTACATCTGCAAGGAAACAGAAGGCCTTGGGTGGGGGTTGCATGCGAAAGGTTTTGGAGAGGTATCAGTTTGTTGAAGGCTTCAGAGAGACAGAGGTAGAGTTGTTGCATTTCTGTAATGAGGATGAAAGTTAGGAGCCGACTAGATGAGATTGTTGAGTGATGAGATTTAGGTTGCTCCATTGTCTGTGGGGCCTGTCAATCTTCAATCGTCACTATCATGGTAGTGGAACCTGTGGGTTGCTTGAGGTTGAAGCACATGAAGTGGTGGTTGCTGCAGAGGATGGGCTAAATTGCAATCACATTAATGAGTCTTGTTGGAGAGACTGGGTCCACAGCTCGTCTGTCTGGGTGTGTAGTACAGGAGACAATTTTGTAGACATTGAAGACTTCTACATTTGATAGAGTAGGTTTAGTTTGAGCAAAGTTTGGTTTGTCAAACTGGACATTCAAGTGTCCTAAGATGCATTTTGTCCTGATTTATGCAAATATGCTAATCATGGTGTCTAAGGAGACATCTGTGAATGCTGAGTTGCATGGTGGAGATATTTTCACAAGCAGAAATGAGTAGGAATAGGTAGGTGTATGCGAGCAGCAGATAAGAAGTGCTTTGTATTCTGTGTTGTTGAGATCTTGGAGGCGTATGGTTGGCAACAAGTTCTTGAACATGACTGCTGCATCTCAGCCAGCCTTTTACATATTCTTTCATATTGAAGATTCTATAGGCTGCAGGACAGCCTATTAAAGGAAAGGCGAGCATTGTTTCCTAGCCACATTTCAGTGATAAGAAGATCCACGTGGGATCGGGGAAGAGATGTCAGGACTCAAGGTAGGAAACGGGCAGTGCTAGAGAGGACGTGGATTGTGTCTTTTTAAATGTCCTTTGGTACACAGAGGTAAGAGGCTTTGAGGGAACTGAGCATTGAAACATAGGAAGGAAAGGCAGGACTGCTGATGAGGATTCACTCCCTTCCGAGTTGAAACTTAAAGCACGAGTATTTAGACCCTTCAGCCCTATAGTTAAGAGCCTGGCAATGAATCGTGTATTTGTATGGCTTGCCGATTAGCTCTCACTTGGCTCTTAGTTCCTCCACTTTATTTTATTTCCCTTTGGTTCCCCCGCTAGATTTTCAATACCGATCTCTCTGTTTTATGTTTGTTCTGTGCTGGCCACTGAACCATCAAACATCTGATTTACCACTCCTTTGCATTCTGCAATTCCTTGCCAGTTCCTGGTCGGTGTGAGCGCCTATCATAGCATCATCTACCTTGGAGTGTGGTAATTTTCTCAACTTACCATTCTATTAATGTATCACTATTCTTTCCCTCTCATTCTAGCATTGTGCTTCCTTTTCCCTCTCTGTGCTAACTCTGAAGGCCCTGTGCCAGAAGACTTGGGGGCAGATTTACAAGGACTGGCGCATCCCTGCATATTAGCTGGGATGCGCCAGTACCGATGCGACATGCAATTCTACCCTTGCGCCACCACAGATGCGTCGCATTTACAATGCGGCGCACCGTGGCGCAGGGATAGACAGATGCGTGTCGCATCTGATGGTGTAAGGGCGGCGCATTCCTGGAGTCATGTCACAAGCGCGACGCAACTCCAGCAATGTTCAGGGACCGCCCATACCTAACGTGCTGCGCCACTCCTTACGCCTGCTTCAAGCAGGCGTAAAGTTTTGTCGCAGGGGCCTCTGAAAAGTGACTCTGTGAAATCTTGTAGATTTCACTGCGTCACTTTTACGGGGCTTTTTCCGACGGAACGCCCACCCTGCATACATTAAACCTGACGCAGGTTTAATGTGGCGCAGGCCTTTACAACGTGACGCATCTCCCTAGATGCGTCACGTTGTAAATAAGTCGCAACGTGGCGCATGGTTTACGCCGCCGCTGCGCAAATGTGTCGCAAGGGGCTTGTAAATCTGCCCCCCTGTGTCTGAAAGCTACAATGGAGGAAACGAGAATAGAGACAGAGAGAAACAGTTGTCTCTTGGGTTGAGGTCGAAGGAATCGGAAATGGATTAGTGGCGGTGAGCTGCAGAGGCCTGCTGTGCTCTGAAGGGAGAGGCAGTTGTTATGGGAGGGACAGGCCTCTGAAGAGAGTAGAAAGGCTAATATTCTGTCTGGAGAGCAACATGGCGGACTGGAACAGCTGTTTGGAGAAAATGTAAGACAGCTAGAAAATTCTTTCTATCCATTAGGCTGGCCCAGAAAAGGTAGATGAGCCACTAAAATGGAGAGATATTTAGCCCACCAACAGGGAAGAGTGGCTTCTAAGAACACTAGGCACATTAGCGATCTGAGGGTTCGTCCAAGCGTACCAGCTTAAAAAGAAACCTGCAATGCTAAGCTATCAATCCAGTTATGGCAGAGGCGCAGCCCACTGTAGGGAGCAAGAAAATGAAGAAGCAGTGCTCATGTGACATCCACTAGGTACAGCTTTATTTGTAAAAAGAAGGCTTTGCTGTCCACACAAGCGTAGTGGAGAGGCGGACTGCCTGGTAAGTGCAGACTCCTAACCATCACTTGTGAAATTCAATGGGATCCATCCAAACTCCGCAGGGGTGGAGCCTCGTGCCAACCGCAGCTTCTAAAACCATCGATTGTATTAGGTTTCTAAATTATCCACCCAGGAGCAGTGAGGGTTTAAACCCCTGGGTAAGTACAGCTGCCAACATGCACCAGTAGTGTTCATATGGTGTCCTTGATGGTGGGTTACAGATCTCATAACTCACTGTTGCCACATCATAAATGCATTCCAGGCTGCTCTCTCTGAGAGCCTGTCGGAGAAGCGCTGGAATGCCAGCTTCACAGCTTCTGAAGGAGAGAGAAGGCACAGGTGGTGTGGGTGGGTGACAGGAGGGCAGTATTTTTTTTTAAATTTGGGACAGAGAGGAGAGCCCATGTTGTGTATGGTTCCCCCATTGCTCCCCTGTGTAGCAGTTGAAAGCAGGAGCAGATGATTTGAGGCGGCCATACATAACATAAAATTATAGGTGGGTAAAAAGTGAATTACTGGGATGTTTTACATCTCAGGGTTCCGAGTGACATCATAGACAACTCAAACTTTATCCACTGTTGCTATTTCATAAAGGCCATCCAGACAAGGCTGATAGGGCTTCCCAAGAGTCTGTCAGTGCATCTCTGTGTGTCTGCTTTGAATGAAAGCAGAAAGGACATCTGCAGGAGGGGAAGGAAGGCAGGGAAGTTTTTTGTTTTACCTTTGGGACAGCGATACCTACAGAGGCCAGATTATGTATGGTTCCCTGTTACCCATCTCTAATTCTGTATGTTCTGCATGGCTCTCATAGAGAGTTGGGGCCACACGTATCAAAAATCCATTTTGCATTCCTTAAATAGCTAATTTTAGGTAATCAAGATTTAAGGAATGCAAAATGGTATGTAAGAAAATAGCGATGACCTATTAGCAATTCCTAAAAATTCGCAATTGGTAGTAGGTAATAGTACTCCACTCATTCCTATGGGCCTAAAGGCCGATAGGTGCGAATGGTTTTGCATTACCTAATTTGCGATTACCTAATTTGTAATCGCAAATTACATAATGCAAAACCAAGGGTGCCAAGGGCCCTATGGCACCCCTGAAGCAAAAGAGAATGTGCACATGTAAAGTGCAGACATGCCCTAGAGGCATGTGTGCGCTACATGGCACTTTGAAAAATGCATTTTTCAACATTTTCACATGGTAAGCATCGACTTGGAGTAGATGGTAATAGCATTTCCTAAATGCACAGCTTGCATTGAGAAAATGCATGGTACATGTGCTAAAGAAATCGCAAATTGCTGTTCCCTATTTGTAGTTGCAATTTTAGGTAATTGCAGTTTTTGCAATTACCTAAAATTGCGATGACTACGCCTTTCATACATCTTGAAAGTCTATTTTGCATTCACAAACGGAATAATTACGAATTTGCACTGTTTGCAAATGCAAACTTGTTAGATGCATGTGGCTCTTGGTGAATAACTGGGTTTTAAATCCAGTAATTCACTGCTATGACGTAGCAACAGTGGGAACAACACTTGCTATCCACTGTTGCTATGTCATAAAGGAATCCCAGCTCTGGCTGGGCTCTCTGAGAGCCAGTCACAGCAGCGCTGGAAACCAGGAAGCACAGCTTTTGTAGCGTGGCAAAGTGAAGGCAAAAAGAGTGGTGGGGTGGATGGCAGGAGGTCAGGTTTTTTTATTACATTTCGTACAGGGAGATGTTATGTTATGTATGATTCCCCTATTACTCCTCTGCACCTGCGAAGCAGTTTAAAGCAGGGGCAGGTGATTTTGGAGACCATACACACATAAAGTTATCGATGGTTAGAATTGAATAACAGGCATGTTCACTTTGGGGTTCTGAGGGACATTATAGACAACTTGAGCTTCGCTCTCATTGTCATTTTGATGTCACTCAGAGCTCCTCTGTGAAAAACATTGATGTAATCTAGTGGATAATTCTGTCTAATTCTATATATGGAGTCCACTTCGGGGTGGTATCTGTGCAAACCCTTGGGAAGTCAGAACTTTCAAAGCCACGAGTTGAGTTCCCCCAAGACCAGTTTGCAATCCCACCAGTTATACTAAGCTTCCACCGAGTCCTACCAAGTACAGCGGAGGTGCTCCAATGGGAAGGCGCAGCCTCCAAAACCATCAGAGCAAGCAATGGTGCTGAAGGTTGAGCCTTCCCAGCAACAGCTGTACCAAGCATCTGTTGGGTCTATCTCAGGGCAGTGAGGTCGCAATCCAAACGAGTGGGAAAAGATATCATCGCAACACCTACATGTGTACCCCACACCATCCGCATGCCATCTTGTTTTCTTCACATCCAGCACTGTGCAAAAGGCGCCCAACTCTCTGGCAAAGGGTTACTCTCAACACAACGATCACGGTACCCCCACATCACCTGCGCAGCTCTCTGGCCCAATCAAGGCCCTGGCGCCCCAATCACTCCTGCATGCACAGCTCCACCTCAGCGCCACACCAGTTGACGAGTAGCCAATGTCAACCCTACCCTTGAACAGCCTCCACAGTCGGTATGTCCCCCTCTAGCCGCACTGGCCCTCCTACAACATATGTGCATGTCTGTCTGCATACAGTACCCCAAACTTACACCATCACAGAAACATCTACATACTCACATTTACAGTATCAACTCCTTTTTCCTCATCGTCATTTACATGGTCAGTGTTCACTTTGTCATCAGTTACATGGCCATGTAAGAGTTTGAGGTTGGGATTCGGTTTAGGGGTAGGTGTTAGTGGTAGGGTTTGGGAGTAGGGTTTAATTTTACGGAAAGATGTTAGTGGTATGAAGCTGGCCAGGGTAGAGTGTAGCGGTAGAGATGAGCCTTAGGCTGAAGCGATACCAGTGTTGGATATCAAGTTCAAGTGTACAGTCATTTTTTAGAACAACAATGATGATTATTATATAGATTATGTTGGTCCATACCTCAAACTGAATTTGGCTCATAAGTAATAGGCGATACTACTTCCTATCAAAATGGGACATTTCTTGTAGTCCCCAGAAGGATGAAAGCATTAGCCAGCCCTCTTGGATTCGAATCTGTGGCACGAATCTTTGCACAGGGCACTCACCCAACAGAGTGAGCTCATGGGTTGTATATTTTTGGTACAGGGCACTCACCCAACAGAGTGAGCTCATGGGTTGTATATTTTTGGTACAGGGCACTCACCCAACAGAGTGAGCTCATGGGTTGGATATTTTTGGTACAGGGCATTCACCCAACAGAGTGAGCTCATGGGTTGTATATTTTTGGTACATGGCACTCACCTAACAGAGTGAGCTCATGGGTTGTATATTTTTGGTACAGGGCACTCACCTAACAGAGTGAGCTCATGGGTTGTATATTTTTGGTACAGGGCACTCACCTAACAGAGTGAGCTCATGGGTTGCATATTTTTGGTACAGATCAGTTACCTGCCTGCCATAGAAACATGAAGGAAATAGTTTAGATAGCGATATATTGTTTTTCATCCTTCTCTGTACCTTGTTCATGGGACATGGGGTATTTCTTTTTTTTCTTTCATTTGTGGTCTGTCTTCTTTTCTCAATAGATGTGCACCATGCACGTGTATAATGTGATGTTTTAAAGACTCCTCCTGTTTTTACATTTTTTTGTCTTTATAATGTTACCAAGGAAGGTTGTTTTCAGCTGTCATTGATTGCTGTATACTTGTGAATCAGTGATGTTCAGCGTCTGTATCTGTCACTGCCGCGCCCCTCCTGTTACTGACAGTGTGTGCAGGGACAGGAAGTGTAATGCAGACCAACGTGATCGATGTGATTGATGATCTGATTGAGTATGTCTGCATTGCTGTTTCCAATTGAAGTTTCTTGCTCTGCACCCGTTTTCTTAAACAGGTCTTGCAGTCCCCTCTAGTCAATTTGAATGCTCCAGTGAGGCTGGAGGGGGCGCTGCTGAGGCACCATGAGCAAGTGAATGGTAAATACAGTCTTGCGTTAAGTCTAACATTCTTTTTTGCGCCAGGACCAGCGGGTACTCCTAGCCCTATAAGCCCTCACTGTTGCCAAGGAGGAGGGGCTGCAGAAACTGTAGTGTCGCGCTCTAGTGGTCGCGCGGAGGCGCGATGACGTAGAGCGCGGCCGCCATTTTGGGCGCAGATTCAGCGCCGATGTTGGAGCGGCACGGACGTGTTTCCCGGCGCTCTTCTGCAATTAGCCTATAATTCAAATAAATACACTTCGAGACACGAACGGTGTGCAGTGCCTTAATTGAGATAATCACTACATTACAGTGGCGACGAGACGGAAAAAAAAAAAAAAAAAAAACACATATAAAAAAAAAATAAGTGGAGAACAACCCAAGAACCCAACGAAGAACTCAGCAAGGCAGGCCACGGACACCACCGGCTAAGGAAGCGACACAGCAGGAGAGCGTGGCAGAGGACAGCACCACCGCAAGCCTGCACCCACGGAACAGGTAGTTGCAAGCAGGGAATGCTCACAGCCTACAACATAGGAGGGTAGAACCACGGGGAAGCATAACGCCACCCCTCCAGATCCCCCATAGGATATCCAGGGCCCTGGCGGAAGCGGTGCAGCACAGCGACGGGGAGCCTCTGGGCCCCATCAAGACTCCACACATCCCAGAAGCACAGGTGCACCGGGCAGTCCAAGGGGAGACGAAGATATACAGGAAAGAAGTGCCGCAATGTGTGCGCAGGCGTCTTCACTCACAACACCAATAACCTTCCTACCGAAACCAGGCGAACCATTGATGACATGGGAAGATTGGAGAGAATACTTCATGAACTACCTTGAGGCCTTAGAAGATGAGAGCGGGGAAGCATTCCCCAGCAAAAGGAAGAGAAGAATATTACTCCACAACTTGGGCCCGGAAGGAATCAGAGTCTTCAAAAACATGGTACACGCACAACGGCCGGACACAGATGACGACGTATTCCAACACGCGATTGAAGACCTAAATGACCATTACAGACCGGCAGTGTGCACGTTCATAGACAGATACAACTTCCAACAGAGGAAACAAGCAAGGGAGGAATCCATAGACGACTACGTCGCGGAGTTAAAGAAGTTGGCAATAACATGCAAATTTGGCGCCTTGCACGACGAATTTATCAAAGACCAAATTGTCATGCACACGAAGAACACAGCGATCCAAGACAAACTGTGGGTGAATGGGGACGCTACCCTGAAGGAGGTCATAGCCAGGGTGAAAAAGGCGGAACTATCGAAGAGATGTGCTGAGGCAGCAAAAAAAAGAAAACACAGAACGACCCATGGTCAACAGAGTCACGGAAATGGGACCGCCAGAGAGAGGAAAGAAGATGGCGGCAGATGGGAGAACACAGAACAGATGGACTCCACGACCCACACAGGCACAGAACCTGAACAAGGAGGGCACATCCACGTGCTACAGGTGCAGCAGTCCATCCCACGCGGCACATGATAAACGATGTCCGGCCTTCCGGGCCAAATGCATGTACTGCGGAATCGTAGGACACTATGAAAAGGTGTGTCGCCGCAAGGTGAAGAGGTCAACGGTCAAGTATGTAGCACAAGACGGGGGAGGCGAAGAAGAAGGAGAAGAAGAAGAAGATGACAATGTGCTGTGCATTGAAGAACAGGTGCTAGGCTTAGAAGGCGGTCGCTCCAAGAAACCACAATGCGACATGGTAGTGAGAGGAGTTCGGATCAAAATGGTGGCGGACTCTGGATCTCCGTATACCATCATTCAACGAACGGTGTGGAGTGAGAATTTCAAACCCAGCCTGGGATCACACCTAGAACCCCCAGACATACGTCCGGTCACATTCACAGGGGAACCCATCCCGATGGTGGGATATCGAGTCCTGAAATTCGAGTTCAAGAATCGCAGTGCAGAGTGCAAATTGTATGTGGCTGAAAAAGGGCCCTCTGTTCTGGGATGGATGGACCAAGGCGAGTTGGGCATACAATTGAACCCAGGAGGGGACACGCAAGTCTTGATGACCAGCGCAGACAATCAATCGGATTTCGAAAGGATGAAGAGCGAATTCCCCACAGTATTCGGAGGCAGAGTGGGAAACTAACAAAATTCACACACAAAATTGATCTCAAGGAGGACGCCAAACCTGTATCCCACAAGGTGAGGAACATACCGCTAGCAATCAGGGAAGCAGTACAACAAGAGCTACAAAGATTGGAAGACGAAGGGATCATCGAACCCATAAACAGTTCGGAATGGCTGGCCCCGTTGGTGGTAGCGAGGAAACCCAACGGCAAAGTTCGGTTGTGCGTGGACCTGCGCGAATTGAACAAGTGCATAATAGTGGAGAAATTCCCATTACCCCGAATAGACGAAATGCTAGCAAAGACAAAAAGTATAAAATGGTTTTCTACCGTGGATCTCGCCTCGGCATATCATCAAATAGCCCTGCATCACACGAGCCGGAAGCTTACATCCTTCATAACACCATTTGGATGCTACCAATTCCGCCGGATGCCTTTTGGCCTGGCATCAGCAGCGGCGGTATTCCAGAAGTTGATGCACAAACTGTTCAAGGATATAGAGGAGTACAATACTTCCAAGACGACATCCTAGTAATGGGCAAAGACCAAGCCGACCACAACAAAAAGCTAGCAACGGTGTTACAAATCTTGGAAAGGAATGGTCTGACAGCAGAATGGGAGAAGTGCAGATTAGGAATGGCGTCGGTCACATACTTGGGACATGAGATCAGTGACCAAGGCATCACGCCCAAACATGCCAACGTCAAAGCGATATGTGAAGCGCCTGCACCAACGAGCAAGGAAGAAGTGAGATCATTCTTAGGGATGGCCGAATATTACAGCAAGTTCGTGCAACACTTCGCCACCAAGACACACCACCTGCGACTACTCATACGAGACAGAACGGCCTTTAGCTGGACAGAGGAGGCACAAGGGGAGTTTCAGAAACTCAAGGAGAGTATCAGCAAAGCAGTTCCCCTACAAGGATATGACCCGCAAGGAGAGTCCATTTTGACCACTGATGCGAGCGACAAAGGCCTAGGGGCAGTTCTCATGCAGGAAAGGACAAACGGAGAACTGGCGACCATCAGCTTTGCATCAAGAACATTATCACCAACAGAACAGAAGTTCAGTGTAATAGAAAAAGAGATGCTGGCTGTGGTATGGGCCATGGCGAAATTCCGCCAATTTATATGGGGCACAAGATTTCAACTCAAGACGGACCACAAACCCCTAGTCAAAGTACTAATGTCATGTGGGCACGCGAGCGCCACACCACGCATTGCAAAAATGACTCTGAAATTGCTAGACTACAGGTATGATGTGGAATACATCCCAGGAGCCAAGAATAAAGTGGCAGATTACCTCAGCCGAGCGTCAGCTATGGAGGAAGCTCCTACAAGTACGGATGAGGACGAAGTCAGGGTGGCATTCATGGACGACCATGAAATAGTGATAAGTGGTCAGGAATGGAAACAAGCCTATGACATTGACAGTGACATCAAGGAGATCAAGGACTTCATACTACAAGAGTGGCCAGAAAAAAGGCACCTGAAGGCGGAACAAAGGAAAATGAAGTGCGGGAGGAGTTATCAGTAGGAGACCAGGGAACCTTCCTGTTTCGAGGAGAGAGAGTGGTTCCACCCGCGTCGTTGATACCACATCTACTAGCAGTGTTACATGAAGGGCACTTAGGCATCGTAAAAACGAAGTTGAGAACCAAACAGATGTATTGGTGGCCCGCTATGGACAGTGTGAGAAGTTGGCCTGGCATATGCTGTCCACTAATTATAGTGGGCACCTTGCATCAGTCCAAATCGACTCTTATGGTAGATAGGTTTAAGACAACCTTTTAAAGAAAGCTATCCTAGTGGTAGCTGTGGAGAGCAGCCTTCAGGCTAAGTCTCGGAGGAATGTAAAGCAGCTTGTTTTACCATATAATCTCTTGAATCACCAAATGAAAAGACACCACACAGGTATATATATCAAATATATATGTATTTATTTCTAAATAACTCTCTACTAATCTCTTTATGAGATTAGAAGACAAACATATGCACAAATCAACGTTTCACAATAAGTTAAGCACAAAATATGGCTGGGGCCCTAGGGGCGTACCAGACCATATACTAAGTAAGAGACTTAGGGACAACGACTTGCAGGGAGACAAGGCCTAGGGCCTTCAGAAGTGCTGGGGCCTCACAAAACCACCCAAGGCAGGTAAGTAAAGGACCCACGGGGACGCGTGCAGTGTGGATACACAGGCGCGGATCGCCGTTAACTTCAATGGAGCAAGTCGCAGTTGGAAATAAAGAGTTTTAGGATACTTCTATAGAACCTACAAGCAAGTCACTTACAGGGTGAGTAGTTCTAGGGCCCACACCCACAGGAGCACCGTAGTGCTGGAGTTACCTCACCCAGGGAAGCCGGGTGCACAGGTGTCCTTTGGTGTCGGGTCGCGGCGTCGTTTTCAATGGCGAACAGAGAAGACTTGCTGCTTGCGGGAGCTGAAGAAGTGTCCGGTGGAATCCAAGCCTGGATTCTGAAGAAGGATGACCTGAAAGCAGAGGGGACAGTGTTCAAAGTCACTTGGCAGTGACCCGGGGCAAGGAAGATGGATGCCCACCGTCGTCGGTCGCTTCAGGTCGGTTGCGGGTGCCTTGACTCTTCAGCCACGTGGTCCAGGAGGTGTCGACGACGACCAGGAGCTGGATTCGGTGTGTCCCTCGACGTCTGCAGCTGACTGCGGTGTCGGCAACTCGATCGGAGCCAACAAGCCTTGGCAGCCGCAAGTCTCGGGGAGATGAAGAAAAGTCGATGGCGCAGACCAGCAAGGTCTGAGGAACTCACCCAGCGAGGGTAAGTCAGGGCAGGCCTGGAGCAACCAGGGGAGCTCTTTGGTTTCTTTAAGAAGTCTTCTGGGGACCCACAAGCCAGCGGGCAAGGGATCGCGAAGACACCTCGGGCGGAATCACTCAACAGGGGCCCACGGTCACTCGGGACGGTGTAGGCCTCTGATCTTCGGAGGGATTCCTGCTGGAGGTAGGGACCACACGTGGTCCAAAGCACAGGTTCGTAGAACGTTGTGAAGGGGTTGCACTCGACAATAGTGCACGGTACCCAGGGGTCGCGGTTCCTCGTTACTCGTGGGGTCCACTTGCCTCAGCTTCGCTGGGGACTCACGATGGCCTGGGAGAGGTCAGGAAATCCACTTCCTGGGCTGCAGGGACTTCGGACTCCGGCGGGAGCGGCGTAGTTTGCGACCGTCGTTGTCGTTTTTGGTGCCTGCCAAGCAGGGGAGTCACTCCTTGACTCCAAGGGAGATTCTTCTGTCTTCCAAAGGTAGTGGAACGTCGAAGGGCCAGGATTCTTCTGTAGAGCGTCGTCCAGGGGTTATCTGCTTTGCAAGGGCAAGGTTCCCCCTCTTATACTAAAAAGAGGGGATGGACTAGCTCTATGACCCCACCTATGGGAGGGTCAAGGGAGGGGTGGCTACACCCACTTCCCTTTGTCCAGTTTCGCGCCAGAGCAGGGGCAGGTAGCCCCTGAGCTGGTTTGAACAGGCATATGCACAGAGGAGCCTTCTGCTCCCCCAGTGCAGGACTTCAAAGCACTCTAAGAGTGCACCCACCCAGCCCCAATACACTAAACCCTGTCTGGAAGGTGGTTACACCTCCCTGTGACAGGATGCCTATTGTTGGGCTTCCTCCACTGCGAGTTTCGGTCATCAGCAGGAGGGCAGCCCAGTGTCTGTGACTGGTGGCATCCATTTTGTGATGCCCGGGCTCTTTAGGATTCTACCGCGTTTCCACAGCAGGTACATGTCTTATCCCTCTAGAAGGGTGGAATGCTACCCCCGCCGCCAAGATTGGCGGGGGGTAGTATTCCAAGATGTTTGACACCAAACACGACATGTTTTGATGCAGCCATTCCAAAGTTAGCATTTACCGCGAGGATATAATGCACTTAAATAGTATATGGTTTAACCGCATCCACAAACAGCACCAGAGAATAGACTCTGAGAGCTGCAGAGGGGCCCTGCTCAGGCAGAGGCACCCCCTCACATAGAAGCCAAGCACCCTGCCCTCAGGATTGATAGGGCCTGCCTTAGGGGTGACTGATAGGTTTATATGTGTGTGCAGGAGAGATATAGGAAACCTATATCTCAGTGAGGGGTGCTAGCACCACCTCACCCAGGCTGCAGTAGCAGGCTTGTGGTGTCAGATTTAGACTGCTTCCCAGGGGTGGCATAACACATGCTGCAGCCCCTGGTAGGCCTGTGAAGTACCTATGACCTTGGCACCTAAGGTACCATATACTAGGGACTCATAAGGCACCACAGTATCCAATCACTAGTGCACCTAGAGTGCACTCCATGTCGTTTAGAGAGAACAGAGAGGCTGGGGCCCTGATTGGCAGGGACCCAGCCAGACTATAGCCAGAAACCAGTGCTAACATCAGAAAAAAAGTGGGGGCAACATAAGAGGCAGATCCTACTCTCCTACACAACCCCCCAAACGTAGGGACACTAAACTAACCTTGACCAGTTGAGTCTTCGTGTTCAAAGTGGAAATACCTTGAGAGTCCATCTGCATTGGCATGTTGGGTCCCAGGCCTATGTTCCACTGTATAGTCCATCCCCTGTAGGGAAATGGACCACCTCAAAAGTTTTGGGTTTTCACCTTTCATCTGCTTTAGCCATAGGAGGGGCTTGTGGTCAGTCTGAACTATGAAGTGAGTACCAATCAAGTATGGCCTCAGCTTCTTCAGGGCCCATACCACAGCAAAGGCCTCCCTCTCTATAGCTGACCAACGTTTCTCTCTAGGGGTCAGCCTTCTGCTAATAAAAGCTACTGGCTGGTCTTGACCTTCATCATTCAGTTGAGACAGTACAGCTCCCACACCCAGCTCAGAAGCATCTGTTTGGACAATGAACTTTTTGGTGTAGTCTGGACTCTATAAGATGGGGGCAGTGCACATGGCCTGCTTTAGGTCTTCAAATGCCTTTTGACAGCTAGCTGTCCACTGAACCTTTTTTGGCATTTTCTTAGAGGTAAGATCATTCAAGGGGTCACTATAGATCCATATCCCTTGACAAACCTCCTATAGTACCCAGTCAGGCCTAAGAAGGCTCTCACCTGTGTCTGGGTGGTTGGAGCAACCCATTCCATTATGGTTTGGATTTTGCTCTGTAAAGGCTGAACCTGGCCTCCACCTACAAGGTGGCCCAGGTACACAACCTGACTCTGCCCTATCTGGCACTTGGTGGCCTTGATAGTGAGGCCTGCTTTCTGCAGGGCCTCCAAAACATTTCTGAGGTGGACCAGGTGATCCTGCCAGGAGGAACTAAAGACAGCAATATCATCTAGATAAGCTGAGCAATAAGTTTCCATCCCTGCCAGAACTTTATTCACCAACCTCTGAAAAGTGGCAGGTGCATTTTTCAATCCAAAGGGCATCACCACAAAGTGGTAGTGCCCACCAGGGGTCGAAAATGCTGTTTTGGCTTTTGCATCATCAGCTAATCTGATTTGCCAGTAGCCAGCTGTTAGGTCAAATGTGCTTATATACTTGGCTGAGGCCAAAGTATCAATCAGCTCATCTGCCCTTGGTATGGGATAGGCATCAGTCCTAGTGACTGCATTGAGGCCTCTGTAGTCTACACAAAACCTCATTTCTTTCTTACCACCCTGGGTATGAGGCTTGGGTACCAGGACTACTGGGCTAGCCCAAGGGCTATCTGAAGGCTCAATCACGCCTAACTCCAACATTTTCTGGACTTCAGTCCTGATACAGTCCCTGACATGGTCAGGTTGCCTGTAGATTTTATTCTTGACAGGCAGACTGTCCCCAGTGTCCACCTCATGGGTGCACCAGGTAGTCTGACTAGGGGTCAGGCTAAACATATGTCTAAACTGTTGCAGAACTTGTCTGCACTCAGTTTGCTGATGGTCAGTGAGGCTGCTTGCCAAAGCAACACCATCTACTGACCCATCATCAGGGTTCTGAGAGAGCAGGTCAGGGAGAGGGTCACTCTCCTCCTCCTGGTCCTCATCAGTTGCCATGAGCAAGCCCATGTCAGCCCTGTCAACATATGGCTTTAATCTGTTGACATGAAGCACCCTTAGGGGGCTCCTGGGAGTTCCAAGATTCACCAGATAGGTGACTTCTCCCTTCTGTTCAACTATTGTATGGGGGCCACTCCACTTGTCCTGGAGGGCTGCTGGGGCCACAGGCTCCAACACCCACACTTTCTGTCCTGGCTGGTATACAGTCAGCACAGCCTTTGGTCATGCCAAGCTTTTTGCAATTCTTGGCTGGCCTCCAGGTTTTTGGTTGCCTTTTTCATGTACTCTGCCATCCGGGAGCGGAGACCAAGTACATAGTCCATCACATCTTGTTTGGGGGCTTGAGAGGTAACTCCCAGCCCTCTTTTACCAAACATAGTGGACCTCTCACAGGATGCCCAAACAGAAGCTCAAATGGGCTGTAACCAACCCCCTTCTGTGGAACCTCTCTGTAGGCAAACAACAGGCAAGGAAGAAGAAGGTCCCATTTCCGCCTAAGCTTCTCTGGGAGTCCTTTAATCATTCCTTTCAAGGTTTTGTTGAAGCGTTCAACTAAACCATTGCATTGTGGGTGATAGGGGGTGGTGAACTTATAAGTTACACCACACTCCTTCCACATTGCTTTCAGATATCCTGACATGAAGTTGGTACCTCTGTCAGAAATGACCTCCTTTGGAAAACCCACTCTGGAGAAAACTCCAATGAGGGCTCTTGCCACCACAGGTGCTGTGGTGGTCCTCAGAGGAATTGCCTCTGGGTACCTGGTGGCATGATCCACTACCACCAGGATAAATCTGTGCCCAGATGCAGTCTGAGGGTCAAGGGGACCAACAATGTCAATCCCTACCCTTTCAAAGGGTACCCCCACCACAGGTAGTGGTATCAGGGGGCCTTTGTTGTGCCACCTGCCTTACCACTGGCTTGGCAAGTGACACAGGAGCGACAAAACTCCTTTGTGTCCTCTGACATATGTGGCCAATGAAAATGTGGAACAAGCCTGTCCCAGGTCTTGTTTTGGCCCAAGTGACCTGCTAAAGGGATATCATGTGCTAAGGTCAAGAGGAACCCCTAAACTTCTGAGGTATTACCAACCTCCTGGTGGCTCCAGGGGCTGGGTCTCTACCCTCAGAATATAGGAGTCCCTCATCCCAATAAACTTTATGGGACCCACTAGCACTCCCAGCAGCCTCAGCAGCAGCCTGCTGTCTGAGGGGTTCAAGAGAGGGGCAGCACTGTTGCTCCTTACTCAGATCTTCCCTGGAAGGGCCCCTGCCCCCAAGAACTCAACCTGGTCAGGTTCAAGTCCCTCTGGGGCAGTTCCTTCTTCAGGTTCTGCTTCACCTCCCTCTGGAAGTGAATCCTTGATCTGAGACAGAGGGGAAGGCACTGCCTTAACCCTACTGCTCCTCCTCTTGGGAAGCATCTGGTCCATTGTTCCAGGATCCAGAGCTGGTTCAGTGTCATGCATTCTTGCTTGTGACCTGGTCACAGCAAATACCTCTGCAGGGATGCCCAACATCTCAGCATGAGTCCATAACTCTACTTCAGACCAGGCTGAAGTCTCTAGATCATTGCCCAATAGACATTCTACAGGGAGGTCTGCACTGACTACAACCTTCTTGAGGCCAGTTACCCCTCCCCAGGAGAAATTCACAACTGCCAGACTATGGTTGGTCTGGACATTGCTTGCATTGGTCACCTGGTACATTTCACCCAGGATGATCTGTCCAGGGTCCACTAGGTCCTCTGCCACCATGGTGACACTAGCACCTGTGTCCCTAAATGCCAAAGCCTGTTTGCCATTTATCAAAGGCTGCTGTTTGTACTTGCCCAGATTACTGGGGCTTACTAGGAAGGACATATCAATGTTTCCCTCACAAATCAGCATTGCCTGAGTGGTCACTCTGACTAGGTCAGAATCCACTTCAGAACCCAGGGTCAACCCTACTACACCCTTATTCTGAGTACCACCTCCACCAGTAGCTGAGCTAGGGGCACAGTTGCCTTAGGGGCAGGAGTGGTGGTGGTTTGGTCTTTGGACTTGGTACAATCAGAAGTCCAGTGCCCTTTCTGTTTACAGAATTTGCACCAGGGCTTCTTTTGGCCTTTTCCCTTGTTGGACTGTGACTCCCCACCAGATGCAGATTTTTGGGGCCCTTGTGAAGACTTCTGGTCTTTTGACTTATCCCCACCTTTCTCAGAGCCTTTAGGATCTTGCTTCTTAGTGTCACCCCCTTGGTTCTGGGTTTTCTGCCTCACCCTGGTTCTGACCCATTTGTCTGCCTTCTTTCCCAATTCTTGGGGAGAGGTCAGATCAGAGTCCACCAGGTACTGATGCAACAACTGGTTCTGGCAATTATTTAGGATCTGTTCTCTCATCATCAGATTATACAATCCCTTGAAATCAGTAACCCTACTGCCAACCAGCCAACCCTCTAGAGCCTTGGTTGCACAATCAACAAAGTCAGTCCAGTCCTGAGTCTGTGCCTTCTGGGTATCTCTGAACTTCAACCTGTACTGCTCAGTGGTTAAGCCAAACCCATCTATCAGTGCACTCTTCAGGACTTCATAATCATCAGCATCCTCCTCTCTAACAGTGAGGAGCTTGTCTCTTCCTTTATCTGAAAAGGAGAGCCACAAGATTGCTGCCCACTGCTTTTGGGGGACCTGCTGTACTCTACAGGCCCTCTCCATAGCAGTTATCCACTTGTGGATATCATCCCCACTCTGGTAGGGAGGAACAACCTTGCTCAGGTTCCTATGGTCAGGAACATATTCTCTGCCTCTAGGGACACTGTTGCTGCCACCAGGGGTTCTAACCCCTCTTTTCTAGAAGCTCTCTGGATCTCCAGGGCTTCCTATCCAGTGCCAACTGCTTGGTTCTGAGGGCCACTCTGGCTTCCTCATACTGGAGCAGTTTGCACCTTCTCTCAGAGGAGGTCTCTCTTAAGGAAAAGTATGAGCTCCTCTGCTGGACAAATTCTCTGCCAGAGTGATAAGAGTGGTCAGATTCCCTGGAAGGGGATCTGTGCCTCTCCTCCTCTCTGTCAGTTCTCTTAGGGAGAATTCCTCTGTCCTTTTCAGGCCCCTTGGAGCCTGGCCCTTCAATCACAGAGTCTTGGTCATTCTGATTTTCATCATCTGACCCAGATACTATGACTGACCCACCCACTGATTCAAACCCTTTAGCTCCTAGAGCCAATCTAAGGTCATCTGCTGTCAGCAGATCTATCAGGTGCAGGGTTGAGGGACTCTGTCCTAGCCTCAGGTGTCTGTCAACACACATGGCTCTCAAGTCAGAGAAAGCCATGTCCTTATACTGAGGCTGAGTGGATCCACTGGGTCCACCCTTTAAGGACATTCTAGTGTTGTGCAGTGTTGTACTACCTACACTAGTTTGTGGCCTACTGATCCTAGCTTGAGCTGTGGAAAGGGTGTGCTATCCCTTGGCACACAGCTCTAAGTTCAGTAGAACTTATTGATACTAAGCTTGACTTTATATGTACCTTGAGTACCTATAATGGTTTTCAGTTAGTAATTCAAATAGAGATTTTCTGGTAAAACAATGGCAAGCTGGAATCCCACACGCTGCCCACCAATGTGAGAAGTTGGCCTGGTATATGCTGTTCACTAATTAAAGTGGACACCTTGCACCAGGGCAAATCGACTCTTATGGTAGATAGGTTTAAGACAACCTTTTAAAGAAAGCTATCCTAGTGGTAGCTGTGGAGAGCAGCCTTCAGGCTAAGTCTCGGAGGAATGTAAAGCAGCTTGTTTTACCATATAATCTCTTGAATCACCAAATGAAAAGACACCACACAGGTATATATATCAAATATATATGTATTTATTTCTAAATAACTCTCTACTAATCTCTTTATGAGATTAGAAGACAAACATATGCACAAATCAACGTTTCACAATAAGTTAAGCACAAAATATGGCTGGGGCCCTAGGGGCGTACCAGACCATATACTAAGTAAGAGACTTAGAAACAACGACTTGCAGGGAGACAAGGCCTAGGGCCTTCAGAAGTGCTGGGGCCTCACAAAACCACCCAAGGCAGGTAAGTAAAGGACCCACGGGGGACGCGTGCAGTGTGGATACACAGGCGCGGATCGCCGTTAACTTCAATGGGGCAAGTCGCGGTTGGAAATAAAGAGTTTTAGGATACTTCGGGAGAACCTACAAGCAAGTCACTTACAGGGTGAGTAGTTCTAGGGCCCACACCCACAGGAGCACCGTAGTGCTGGAGTTACCTCACCCAGGGAAGCCGGGTGCACAGGTGTCCTTTGGTGTCGGGTCGCGGCGTCGTTTTCAATGGCGAACAGAGAAGACTTGCTGCTTGCGGGAGCTGAAGAAGTGTCCGGTGGAATCCAAGCCTGGATTCTGAAGAAGGATGACCTGAAAGCAGAGGGGACAGTGTTCAAAGTCACTTGGCAGTGACCCGGGGCAAGGAAGATGGATGCCCACCGTCGTCGGTCGCTTCAGGTCGGTTGCGGGTGCCTTGACTCTTCAGCCACGTGGTCCAGGAGGCGTCGACGACGACCAGGAGCTGGATTCGGTGTGTCCCTCGACGTCTGCAGCTGACTGCGGTGTCGGCAACTCGATCGGAGCCAACAAGCCTTGGCAGCCGCAAGTCTCGGGGAGATGAAGAAAAGTCGATGGCGCAGACCAGCAAGGTCTGAGGAACTCACCCAGCGAGGGTAAGTCAGGGCAGGCCTGGAGCAACCAGGGAGCCCTTTGGTTTCTTTAAGAAGTCTTCTGGGGACCCACAAGCCAGCGGGCAAGGGATCGCGAAGACACCTCGGGCGGAATCACTCAACAGGGGCCCACGGTCACTCGGGACGGTGTAGGCCTCTGATCTTCGGAGGGATTCCTGCTGGAGGTCGGGACCACACGTTGTCCAAAGCACAGGTCCGTAGAACGTTGTGAAAGGGTTGCACTCGACAATAGTGCACGGTACCCAGGGGTCGCGGTTCCTCGTTACTCGTGGGGTCCACTTGCCTCAGCTTCGCTGGGGACTC
The DNA here is from genome assembly GCA_963921515.1 of Calotriton arnoldi. NCBI lineage: Eukaryota > Metazoa > Chordata > Amphibia > Caudata > Salamandridae > Calotriton > Calotriton arnoldi. The sequence goes on along the minus strand of CAWUFW010018134.1, from coordinate 177,439 downwards.
ACGATGGCCTGGGAGAGGTCAGGAAATCCACTTCTTGGGCTGCAGGGACTTCGGACTCCGGCGGGAGCGGCGTAGTTTGCGACCGTCGTTGTCGTTTTTGGTGCCTGCCAAGCAGGGAGTCACTCCTTGACTCCAAGGGAGATTCTTCTGTCTTCCAAAGGTAGTGGAACGTCGAAGGGCCAGGATTCTTCTGTAGAGCGTCGTCCAGGGGTTATCTGCTTTGCAATGGCAAGGTTCCCCTCTTATACTAAAAAGAGGGGATGGACTAGCTCTATGACCCCACCTATGGGAGGGTCAAGGGAGGGGTGGCTACACCCACTTCCCTTTGTCCAGTTTCGCGCCAGAGCAGGGGCAGGTAGCCCCTGAGCTGGTTTGAACTGGCATATGCACAGAGGAGCCTTCTGCTCCCCCAGTGCAGGACTTCAAAGCACTCTAAGAGTGCACCCACCCAGCCCCAATACACTAAACCCTGTCTGGAAGGTGGTTACACCTCCCTGTGACAGGATGCCTATTGTTGGGCTTCCTCCACTGCGAGTTTCGGTCATCAGCAGGAGGGCAGCCCAGTGTCTGTGACTGGTGGCATCCATTTTGTGATGCCAGGGCTCTTTAGGATTCTACCGCGTTTCCACAGCAGGTACATGTCTTATCCCTCTAGAAGGGTGGAATGCTACCCCCGCCGCCAAGATTGGCGGGGGGTAGTATTCCAAGATGTTTGACACCAAACACGACATGTTTTGATGCAGCCATTCCAAAGTTAGCATTTACCGCGAGGATATAATGCACTTAAATAGTATATGGTTTAACCGCATCCACAAACAGCACCAGAGAATAGACTCTGAGAGCTGCAGAGGGGCCCTGCTCAGGCAGAGGCACCCCCTCACATAGAAGCCAAGCACCCTGCCCTCAGGATTGATAGGGCCTGCCTTAGGGGTGACTGATAGGTTTATATGTGTGTGCAGGAGAGATATAGGAAACCTATATCTCAGTGAGGGGTGCTAGCACCACCTCACCCAGGCTGCAGTAGCAGGCCTGTGGTGTCAGATTTAGACTGCTTCCCAGGGGTGGCATAACACATGCTGCAGCCCCTGGTAGGCCTGTGAAGTACCTATGCCCTTGGCACCTAAGGTACCATATACTAGGGACTCATAAGGCACCACAGTATCCAATCACTAGTGCACCTAGAGTGCACTCCATGTCGTTTAGAGAGAACAGAGAGGCTGGGGCCCTGATTGGCAGGGACCCAGCCAGACTATAGCCAGAAACCAGTGCTAACATCAGAAAAAAGTGGGGGCAACATAAGAGGCAGATCCTACTCTCCTACACAACCCCCCAAACGTAGGGACACTAAACTAACCTTGACCAGTTGAGTCTTCGTGTTCAAAGTGGAAATACCTTGAGAGTCCATCTGCATTGGCATGTTGGGTCCCAGGCCTATGTTCCACTGTATAGTCCATCCCCTGTAGGGAAATGGACCACCTCAAAAGTTTTGGGTTTTCACCTTTCATCTGCTTTAGCCATAGGAGGGGCTTGTGGTCAGTCTGAACTATGAAGTGAGTACCAAACAAGTATGGCCTCAGCTTCTTCAGGGCCCATACCACAGCAAAGGCCTCCCTCTCTATAGCTGACCAACGTTTCTCTCTAGGGGTCAGCCTTCTGCTAATAAAAGCTACTGGCTGGTCTTGACCTTCATCATTCAGTTGAGACAGTACAGCTCCCACACCCAGCTCAGAAGCATCTGTTTGGACAATGAACTTTTTGGTGTAGTCTGGACTCTGTAAGATGGGGGCAGTGCACATGGCCTGCTTTAGGTCTTCAAATGCCTTTTGACAGCTAGCTGTCCACTGAACCTTTTTGGCATTTTCTTAGAGGTAAGATCATTCAAGGGGGTCACTATAGATCCATATCCCTTGACAAACCTCCTATAGTACCCAGTCAGGCCTAAGAAGGCTCTCACCTGTGTCTGGGTGGTTGGAGCAACCCATTCCATTATGGTTTGGATTTTGCTCTGTAAAGGCTGAACCTGGCCTCCACCTACAAGGTGGCCCAGGTACACAACCTGACTCTGCCCTATCTGGCACTTGGTGGCCTTGATAGTGAGGCCTGCTTTCTGCAGGGCCTCCAAAACATTTCTGAGGTGGACCAGGTGATCCTGCCAGGAGGAACTAAAGACAGCAATATCATCTAGATAAGCTGAGCAATAAGTTTCCATCCCTGCCAGAACTTTATTCACCAACCTCTGAAAAGTGGCAGGTGCATTTTTCAATCCAAAGGGCATCACCACAAAGTGGTAGTGCCCACCAGGGGTCGAAAATGCTGTTTTGGCTTTACCAAAGGGGATGATGGACGGAGCGTTATAGCAAATCAAACACTCACCCCCAGTCAACTGATCTGGGTTTAATCCATCATCATTCTTTAGCTCACTCCACCACCCCAGTTCAGACATGGCCATATGCAAATCAGTCTGACCCTGTGCCTCATGGGAACAGTCCAGCCCGAACTGCCAAGCCATGTCTTCCTGGACCGGAAACAAGCATCCTGGGACCGGTCTCGGGTTCAAAACCCTCATCAGCCAGGCTATCTTGAATCCAGTGGCAAAGTGAGCAAGGGACCCACGTCTGGGCATACCCTGCCAACTTAGGGCGAACAAGCGATACCAAAGGGGATGATGGACGGAGCGTTAGAGCAAATCAAACACTCACCCCCAGTCAACTGATCTGGGTTTAATCCATCATCATTCTTTAGCTCACTCCACCACCTCAGTTCAGACATGGCCATATGCAAATCAGTCTGACCCTGTGCCTCATGGGAACAGTCCAGCCCGAACTGCCAAGCCATGTCTTCCCTGGCCCGGAAACAAGCATCCTGGGACCGGTTTCGGGTTCAAAACCCTCATCAGCCAGGCTATCTTGAATCCAGTGGCAAAGTGAGCAAGGGACCCACGTCTGGGCATACCCTGCCAACTTAGGGCGAACAAAGCGATATCAAAGGGGATGATGGACGGAGCGTTAGAGCAAATCAAACACTCACCCCAGTCAACTGATCTGGGTTTAATCCATCATCATTCTTTAGCTCACTCCACCACCCCAGTTCAGACATGGCCATATGCAAATCAGTCTGACCCTGTACCTCATGGGAACAGTCCAGCCCGAACTGCCAAGCCATGTCTTCCTGGACCGGAAACAAGCATCCTGGGACCGGTTTCGGGTTCAAAACCCTCATCAGCCAGGCTATCTTGAATCCAGTGGCAAAGTGAGCAAGGGACCCACGTCTGGGCATACCCTGCCAACTTAGGGCGAACAAAGCGATACCAAAGGGGATGATGGACGGAGCGTTAGAGCAAATCAAACACTCACCCCCAGTCAACTGATCTGGGTTTAATCCATCATCATTCTTTAGCTCACTCCACCACCCCAGTTCAGACATGGCCATATGCAAATCAGTCTGACCCTGTGCCTCATGGGAACAGTCCAGCTCGCCCTAAGTTGGGGGGGTATGCCCAGACGTGGGTCCCTTGCTCACTTTGCCACTGGATTCAAGCAAGCCTGGCTGATGACGGCTGGAATGCCAGAAACCAGTCCTAGGATGCTTGTTTCCGGTCCAGGGAAGACATGGCTTGGCAGTTCGGGCTGGACTGTTCCCATGAGGCACAGGGTCAGACTGATTTGCATATGGCCATGTCTGAACTGGGGTGGTGGAGTGAGCTAAAGAATGATGATGGATTAAACCCAGATCAGTTGACTGGGGTGAGTGTTTGATTGGCTCAAACGTTCCGTCCATCATCCCCTTTGTATCGCTTTGTTCGCCCTAAGTTGGGGGTATGCCCAGACGTGGGTCCCTTGCTCACTTTGCCACTGGATTCAAGCAAGCCTGGCTGATGACGGCTGGAATGCCAGAAACCGGTCCTAGGATGCTTGTTTCCGGTCCAGGGAAGACATGGCTTGGCAGTTCGGGCTGGACTGTTCCCATGAGGCACAGGGTCAGACTGATTTGCATATGGCCATGTCTGAACTGGGGTGGTGGAGTGAGCTAAAGAATGATGATGGATTAAACCCAGATCAGTTGACTGGGGGTGAGTGTTTGATTGGCTCAAACGTTCCGTCCATCATCCCCTTTTGTATCGCTTTGTTCGCCCTAAGTTGGGGGTATGCCCAGACGTGGGTCCCTTGCTCACTTTGCCACTGGATTCAAGCAAGCCTGGCTGATGACGGCTGGAATGCCAGAAACCGGTCCTAGGATGCTTGTTTCCGGTCCAGGGAAGACATGGCTTGGCAGTTCGGGCTGGACTGTTCCCATGAGGCACAGGGTCAGACTGATTTGCATATGGCCATGTCTGAACTGGGGTGGTGGAGTGAGCTAAAGAATGATGATGGATTAAACCCACATCAGTTGACTGGGGGTGAGTGTTTGATTGGCTCAAACGTTCCGTCCATCATCCCCTTTGTATCGCTTTGTTCGCCTCTAAGTTGGGGGGTATGCCCAGACGTGGGTCCCTTGCTCACTTTGCCACTGGATTCAAGCAAGCCTGGCTGATGACGGCTGGAATGCCAGAAACCGGTCCTAGGATGCTTGTTTCCGGTCCAGGGAAGACATGGCTTGGCAGTTCGGGCTGGACTGTTCCCATGAGGCACAGGGTCAGACTGATTTGCATATGGCCATGTCTGAACTGGGGTGGTGGAGTGAGCTAAAGAATGATGATGGATTAAACCCAGATCAGTTGACTGGGGGTGAGTGTTTGATTGGCTCAAACGTTCCGTCCATCATCCCCTTTTGTATCGCTTTGTTCGCCCTAAGTTGGGGGGTATGCCCAGACGTGGGTCCCTTGCTCACTTTGCCACTGGATTCAAGCAAGCCTGGCTGATGACGGCTGGAATGCCAGAAACCGGTCCTAGGATGCTTGTTTCCGGTCCAGGGAAGACATGGCTTGGCAGTTCGGGCTGGACTGTTCCCATGAGGCACAGGGTCAGACTGATTTGCATATGGCCATGTCTGAACTGGGGTGGTGGAGTGAGCTAAAGAATGATGATGGATTAAACCCAGATCAGTTGACTGGGGGTGAGTGTTTGATTGGCTCAAACGTTCCGTCCATCATCCCCTTTTGTATCGTTTTGGCTTTTGCATCATCAGCTAATCTGATTTGCCAGTAGCCAGCTGTTAGGTCAAATGTGCTTAGATACTTGGCTGAGGCCAAAGTATCAATCAGCTCATCTGCCCTTGGTATGGGATAGGCATCAGTCCTAGTGACTGCATTGAGGCCTCTGTAGTCTACACAAAACCTCATTTCTTTCTTACCACCCTGGGTATGAGGCTTGGGTACCAGGACTACTGGGCTAGCCCAAGGGCTATCTGAAGGCTCAATCACGCCTAACTCCAACATTTTCTGGACTTCAGTCCTGATACAGTCCCTGACATGGTCAGGTTGCCTGTAGATTTTATTCTTGACAGGCAGACTGTCCCCAGTGTCCACCTCATGGGTGCACCAGGTAGTCTGACTAGGGGTCAGGCTAAACATATGTCTAAACTGTTGCAGAACTTGTCTGCACTCAGTTTGCTGATGGTCAGTGAGGCTGCTTGCCAAAGCAACACCATCTACTGACCCATCATCAGGGTTCTGAGAGAGCAGGTCAGGGAGAGGGTCACTCTCCTCCTCCTGGTCCTCATCAGTTGCCATGAGCAAGCCCATGTCAGCCCTGTCAACATATGGCTTTAATCTGTTGACATGAAGCACCCTTAGGGGGCTCCTGGGAGTTCCAAGATTCACCAGATAGGTGACTTCTCCCTTCTGTTCAACTATTGTATGGGGGCCACTCCACTTGTCCTGGAGGGCTGCTGGGGCCACAGGCTCCAACACCCACACTTTCTGTCCTGGCTGGTATACAGTCAGCACAGCCTTTGGTCATGCCACGCTTTTTGCAATTCTTGGCTGGCCTCCAGGTTTTTGGTTGCCTTTTTCATGTACTCTGCCATCCGGGAGCGGAGACCAAGTACATAGTCCATCACATCTTGTTTGGGGGCTTGAGAGGTAACTCCCAGCCCTCTTTACCAAACATAGTGGACCTCTCACAGGATGCCCAAACAGAAGCTCAAATGGGCTGTAACCAACCCCCTTCTGTGGAACCTCTCTGTAGGCAAACAACAGGCAAGGAAGAAGAAGGTCCCATTTCCGCCTAAGCTTCTCTGGGAGTCCTTTAATCATTCCTTTCAAGGTTTTGTTGAAGCGTTCAACTAAACCATTGCATTGTGGGTGATAGGGGTGGTGAACTTATAAGTTACACCACACTCCTTCCACATTGCTTTCAGATATCCTGACATGAAGTTGGTACCTCTGTCAGAAATGACCTCCTTTGGAAAACCCACTCTGGAGAAAACTCCAATGAGGGCTCTTGCCACCACAGGTGCTGTGGTGGTCCTCAGGGAATTGCCTCTGGGTACCTGGTGGCATGATCCACTACCACCAGGATAAACCTGTGCCCAGATGCAGTCTGAGGGTCAAGGGGACCAACAATGTCAATCCCTACCCTTTCAAAGGGTACCCCCACCACAGGTAGTGGTATCAGGGGGCCTTTGTTGTGCCACCTGCCTTACCACTGGCTTGGCAAGTGACACAGGAGCGACAAAACTCCTTTGTGTCCTCTGACATATGTGGCCAATGAAAATGTGGAACAAGCCTGTCCCAGGTCTTGTTTTGGCCCAAGTGACCTGCTAAAGGGATATCATGTGCTAAGGTCAAGAGGAACCCCCTAAACTTCTGAGGTATTACCAACCTCCTGGTGGCTCCAGGGGCTGGGTCTCTACCCTCAGAATATAGGAGTCCCTCATCCCAATAAACTTTATGGGACCCACTAGCACTCCCAGCAGCCTCAGCAGCAGCCTGCTGTCTGAGGGGTTCAAGAGAGGGGCAGCACTGTTGCTCCTTACTCAGATCTTCCCTGGAAGGGCCCCCTGCCCCCAAGAACTCAACCTGGTCAGGTTCAAGTCCCTCTGGGGCAGTTCCTTCTTCAGGTTCTGCTTCACCTCCCTCTGGAAGTGAATCCTTGATCTGAGACAGAGGGGAAGGCACTGCCTTAACCCTACTGCTCCTCCTCTTGGGAAGCATCTGGTCCATTGTTCCAGGATCCAGAGCTGGTTCAGTGTCATGCATTCTTGCTTGTGACCTGGTCACAGCAAATACCTCTGCAGGGATGCCCAACATCTCAGCATGAGTCCATAACTCTACTTCAGACCAGGCTGAAGTCTCTAGATCATTGCCCAATAGACATTCTACAGGGAGGTCTGCACTGACTACAACCTTCTTGAGGCCAGTTACCCCTCCCCAGGAGAAATTCACAACTGCCAGACTATGGTTGGTCTGGACATTGCTTGCATTGGTCACCTGGTACATTTCACCCAGGATGATCTGTCCAGGGTCCACTAGGTCCTCTGCCACCATGGTGACACTAGCACCTGTGTCCCTAAATGCCAAAGCCTGTTTGCCATTTATCAAAGGCTGCTGTTTGTACTTGCCCAGATTACTGGGGCTTACTAGGAAGGACATATCAATGTTTCCCTCACAAATCAGCATTGCCTGAGTGGTCACTCTGACTAGGTCAGAATCCACTTCAGAACCCAGGGTCAACCCTACTACACCCTTATTCTGAGTACCACCTCCACCAGTAGCTGAGCTAGGGGGCACAGTTGCCTTAGGGGCAGGAGTGGTGGTGGTTTGGTCTTTGGACTTGGTACAATCAGAAGTCCAGTGCCCTTTCTGTTTACAGAATTTGCACCAGGGCTTCTTTTGGCCTTTTCCCTTGTTGGACTGTGACTCCCCACCAGATGCAGATTTTTGGGGCCCTTGTGAAGACTTCTGGTCTTTTGACTTATCCCCACCTTTCTCAGAGCCTTTAGGATCTTGCTTCTTAGTGTCACCCCCTTGGTTCTGGGTTTTCTGCCTCACCCTGGTTCTGACCCATTTGTCTGCCTTCTTTCCCAATTCTTGGGGAGAGGTCAGATCAGAGTCCACCAGGTACTGATGCAACAACTGGTTCTGGCAATTATTTAGGATCTGTTCTCTCATCATCAGATTATACAATCCCTTGAAATCAGTAACCCTACTGCCAACCAGCCAACCCTCCAGAGCCTTGGTTGCACAATCAACAAAGTCAGTCCAGTCCTGAGTCTGTGCCTTCTGGGTATCTCTGAACTTCAACCTGTACTGCTCAGTGGTTAAGCCAAACCCATCTATCAGTGCACTCTTCAGGACTTCATAATCATCAGCATCCTCTTCTCTAACAGTGAGGAGCTTGTCTCTACCTTTATCTGAAAAGGAGAGCCACAAGATTGCTGCCCACTGCTTTTGGGGGACCTGCTGTACTCTACAGGCCCTCTCCATAGCAGTTATCCATTTGTGGATATCATCCCCACTCTGGTAGGGAGGAACAACCTTGCTCAGGTTCCTATGGTCAGGGACATATTCTCTGCCTCTAGGGACACTGTTGCTGCCACCAGGGGTTCTAACCCCTCTTTTCTAGAAGCTCTCTGGATCTCCAGGGCTTCCCTATCCAGTGCCAACTGCTTGGTTCTGAGGGCCACTCTGGCTTCCTCATACTGGAGCAGTTTGCACCTTCTCTCAGAGGAGGTCTCTCTTAAGGAAAAGTATGAGCTCCTCTGCTGGACAAATTCTCTGCCAGAGTGATAAGAGTGGTCAGATTCCCTGGAAGGGGATCTGTGCCTCTCCTCCTCTCTGTCAGTTCTCTTAGGGAGAATTCCTCTGTCCTTTTCAGGCCCCTTGGAGCCTGGCCCTTCAATCACAGAGTCTTGGTCATTCTGATTTTCATCATCTGACCCAGATACTATGACTGACCCACCCACTGATTCAAACCCTTTAGCTCCTAGAGCCAATCTAAGGTCATCTGCTGTCAGCAGATCTATCAGGTGTAGTGTTGAGGGACTCTGTCCTAGCCTCAGGTGTCTGTCAACACACATGGCTCTCAAGTCAGAGAAAGCCATGTCCTTATACTGAGGCTGAGTGGATCCACTGGGTCCACCCCTTAAGGACATTCTAGTGTTGTGCAGTGTTGTACTACCTACACTAGTTTGTGGCCTACTGATCCTAGCTTGAGCTGTGGAAAGGGTGTGCTATCCCTTGGCACACAGCTCTAAGTTCAGTAGAACTTATTGATACTAAGCTTGACTTTATATGTACCTTGAGTACCTATAATGGTTTTCAGTTAGTAATTCAAATAGAGATTTTCTGGTAAAACAATGGCAAGCTGGAATCCCACACGCTGCCCACCAATGTGAGAAGTTGGCCTGGCATATGCTGTCCACTAATTATAGTGGGCACCTTGCACCAGTCCAAATCGACTCTTATGGTAGATAGGTTTAAGACAACCTTTTAAAGAAAGCTATCCTAGTGGTAGCTGTGGAGAGCAGCCTTCAGGCTAAGTCTCGGAGGAATGTAAAGCAGCTTGTTTTACCATATAATCTCTTGAATCACCAAATGAAAAGACACCACACAGGTATATATATCAAATATATATGTATTTATTTCTAAATAACTCTCTACTAATCTCTTTATGAGATTAGAAGACAAACATATGCACAAATCAACGTTTCACAATAAGTTAAGCACAAAATATGGCTGGGGCCCTAGGGGCGTACCAGACCATATACTAAGTAAGAGACTTAGGGACAACGACTTGCAGGGAGACAAGGCCTAGGGCCTTCAGAAGTGCTGGGGCCTCACAAAACCACCCAAGGCAGGTAAGTAAAGGACCCACGGGGGACGCGTGCAGTGTGGATACACAGGCGCGGATCGCCGTTAACTTCAATGGAGCAAGTCGCGGTTGGAAATAAAGAGTTTTAGGATACTTCTATAGAACCTACAAGCAAGTCACTTACAGGGTGAGTAGTTCTAGGGCCCACACCCACAGGAGCACCATAGTGCTGGAGTTACCTCACCCAGGGAAGCCGGGTGCACAGGTGTCCTTTGGTGTCGGGTCGCGGCGTCGTTTTCAATGGCGAACAGAGAAGACTTGCTGCTTGCGGGAGCTGAAGAAGTGTCCGGTGGAATCCAAGCCTGGATTCTGAAGAAGGATGACCTGAAAGCAGAGGGGACAGTGTTCAAAGTCACTTGGCAGTGACCCGGGGCAAGGAAGATGGATGCCCACCGTCGTCGGTCGCTTCAGGTCGGTTGCGGGTGCCTTGACTCTTCAGCCACGTGGTCCAGGAGGCGTCGACGACGACCAGGAGCTGGATTCGGTGTGTCCCTCGACGTCTGCAGCTGACTGCGGTGTCGGCAACTCGATCGGAGCCAACAAGCCTTGGCAGCCGCAAGTCTTGGGGAGATGAAGAAAAGTCGATGGCGCAGACCAGCAAGGTCTGAGGAACTCACCCAGCGAGGGTAAGTCAGGGCAGGCCTGGAGCAACCAGGGGAGCCCTTTGGTTTCTTTAAGAAGTCTTCTGGGGACCCACAAGCCAGCGGGCAAGGGATCGCGAAGACGCCTCGGGTGGAATCACTCAACAGGGGCCCACGGTCACTCGGGATGGTGTAGGCCTCTGATCATCGGAGGGATTCCTGCTGGAGGTCGGGGCCACACGTGGTCCAAAGCACAGGTTCGTAGAACGTTGTGAAGGGGTTGCACTCGACAATAGTGCACGGTACCCAGGGGTCGCGGTTCCTCGTTACTCGTGGGGTCCACTTGCCTCAGCTTCGCTGGGGACTCACGGTGGCCTGGGAGAGGTCAGGAAATCCACTTCCTGGGCTGCAGGGACTTCGGACTCCGGCGGGAGCGGCGTAGTTTGCGACCGTCGTTGTCGTTTTTGGTGCCTGCCAAGCAGGGGAGTCACTCCTTGACTCCAAGGGAGATTCTTCTGTCTTCCAAAGGTAGTGGAACGTCGAAGGGCCAGGATTCTTCTGTAGAGCGTCGTCCAGGGGTTATCTGCTTTGCAATGGCAAGGTTCCCCCTCTTATACTAAAAAGAGGGGATGGACTAGCTCTATGACCCCACCTATGGGAGGGTCAAGGGAGGGGGTGGCTACACCCACTTCCCTTTGTCCAGTTTCGCGCCAGAGCAGGGGCAGGTAGCCCCTGAGCTGGTTTGAACTGGCATATGCACAGAGGAGCCTTCTGCTCCCCCAGTGCAGGACTTCAAAGCACTCTAAGAGTGCACCCACCCAGCCCCAATACGCTAAACCCTGTCTGGAAGGTGGTTACACCTCCCTGTGACAGGATGCCTATTGTTGGGCTTCCTCCACTGCGAGTTTCGGTCATCAGCAGGAGGGCAGCCCAGTGTCTGTGACTGGTGGCATCCATTTTGTGATGCCCGGGCTCTTTAGGATTCTACCGCGTTTCCACAGCAGGTACATGTCTTATCCCTCTAGAAGGGTGGAATGCTACCCCCGCCGCCAAGATTGGCGGGGGGTAGTATTCCAAGATGTTTGACACCAAACACGACATGTTTTGATGCAGCCATTCCAAAGTTAGCATTTACCGCGAGGATATAATGCACTTAAATAGTATATGGTTTAACCGCATCCACAAACAGCACCAGAGAATAGACTCTGAGAGCTGCAGAGGGGCCCTGCTCAGGCAGAGGCACCCCCTCACATAGAAGCCAAGCACCCTGCCCTCAGGATTGATAGGGCCTGCCTTAGGGGTGACTGATAGGTTTATATGTGTGTGCAGGAGAGATATAGGAAACCTATATCTCAGTGAGGGTGCTAGCACCACCTCACCCAGGCTGCAGTAGCAGGCCTGTGGTGTCAGATTTAGACTGCTTCCCAGGGGTGGCATAACACATGCTGCAGCCCCTGGTAGGCCTGTGAAGTACCTATGCCCTTGGCACCTAAGGTACCATATACTAGGGACTCATAAGGCACCACAGTATCCAATCACTAGTGCACCTAGAGTGCACTCCATGTCGTTTAGAGAGAACAGAGAGGCTGGGGCCCTGATTGGCAGGGACCCAGCCAGACTATAGCCAGAAACCAGTGCTAACATCAGAAAAAAAGTGGGGGCAACATAAGAGGCAGATCCTACTCTCCTACAGACAGTCATATCGAGAGGCATGTTGGGGAATGTGACCAGTGCCAAAGAGCGGATAAATCACAAACGTTACTACGCCCGTCACTAGGGAAGTTCGACAACCCTACCAACCCATGGGAGGAACTGTCTATTGACATTCTAGGTCCAGTGTTGGATGCGGAGGGAAGCCCTAAGTACGTGGTAGTCCTCATAGATCGGTATTCAAAGTGGCCCGAATTGGACATACAAGAAGTGATGGACACAGAGACAGTTCTCAGGTTTCTCACAGCCACCTTCTTCAGAGAGGGCATCCCCCGTTCCATTTTGAGCGACAATGGACCTCAGTTCACTTCTGATAAGTGGAATCGTTACATGGAACGAAATGGAGTCCAGAGCAAACACACATCGGTCTACCATCCGGCGGGAAATGGTCTTGCCGAAAGGTTCAACTCGAGTAATAATGGGTTCCATACAGTCGGCCATAGGAGTGGGGAAGGATTGGGAGAAGGAAGTGAGGAGTATGCTGTGGGCCTACCGTATCACACCGACAGGCACAGGATACAGCCCGTTCCAAATCCTAAGGGGACGTGATCCGTTCACTAAGGACAATCTAGCCTGGAAGGAAAAGACTGTCACAAGTAAATGGTCCCCGGCAGTCGTTCACCACAACTTAGAGAGAGCACAGAGAACATACACAGAGCAGTACAATAAAAGACGAAATGTGAAGGGGACGTCCCTGGAAAAAGGGGAGTGGGTCAGAGTCAAACTTGCCCAATTAAGGAGGAAAGGAGACAGCAAATACAGCTTGCCCATGAAAGTTGAACAGGTGTACAACAGAGCAGCTTTGCTGAGTGACGGGAACGTCTGGTCGCAAGATCGCATGTCCAAGTGCAATAAGATACTGCAGTGGGACAGAGAGGAAGAATCAAGGGCACAAGAGAACCCAAGTTCATCTACAGGACAAGCAGCCCCGAGGGAAGGAGAGAGGGGCCTTGGGGAGGAAGGAAACAGGGAGGAGCAGGAAGAAGACGAAACTCCCATCGCAGGTGAATGGCAGGAGGACAAAGGCAAGACTCCAGAGAAAGAGAGCCCTAAACGACTTGGAGAGACACTGGCAAGCCGAGCTGAAGGAAGGGCGGAAAGTTCCACCTCCACTCCGGTAAGACGTACAAGGGCAGGGAGAACAGTGGTAAGGCCAGCCAAATACAGAGACTATGAGCTGGGAGAAGTGAAGTAACTTCAGGCACAGAGACTCATAGACTTGTACACCATTGTTAAGGACATTGTTGTGTGTCTTGTAAAGAAGGGAGATATGTAGTGTCGCGCTCTAGTGGTCGCGCGGAGGCGCGATGACGTAGAGCGCGGCTGCCATTTTGGGCGCAGATTCAGCGCCGATGTTGGAGCGGCACGGACGTGTTTCCCGGCGCTCTTCTGCAATTAGCCTATAATTCAAATAAATACACTTCGAGACACGAACGGTGTGCAGTGCCTTAATTGAGATAATCACTACATTACAGAAACGTGCTTAAAAGCGCCCCCACACTCCCACGGTGTGGGCGGGGCACTCCTTTTTTGCGCCAGGACCAGTGAGGACTCCAAGCCCCAGAAGCCCTCACTGTTGCCAAGGAGGAGGGGCTGCAGAAACGTGCTTAAAGCGCCCCCGCACTCCCGCAGCGCAGGACGCGCTCAGGCCGCGCCGAGGCAAAGCCTGGGCCAAGGGCGGGCCCGTCCGCGCCGTCATAGCCCGGAGGAGGCTGGGCTGGGCAACCCCTCTGACATCTGAACATCTTCGCGCCTTGCCCAGGTGAACCTGAACCGGTTGTTATTATCTTTGGTTGAAGAAGTAGTGAAGTTGACTGCTTAACATTGCAGCAAAAGATGCTGAGGTTAATTTGCCATCGGTGTCGTCCCTGAAGGCCACCCGACAGACCCATTTCTTTCCTCCCCTTAACAGATACCCTGGGGGCTAAAATGGGTAAGTGAAAAGCCTGTGAGGGAGGTATGGGCGATGACCATAAGAAGAAGGCAAATAAGGGGAAAAAGAGAGGCTTGTTTATGACCCGGAAGCTGGGGGTGGCGTATTGGACAGAATAGACAACTTACTATCTGAATGTGAGGAACTCCTTGATACAACACTTACTGATACCTTGCCTATGAGTAGTACTTTGCAGGCCTCGAGCAGTAACACATGTATAGGGCGCATACCAGAAATGTTCAAAAAGTCAGCCAGCAGGATCCCACCGCCCAGGGCCGGACTGGGAATCGAAACCGGCCCTGGCAAACTGCTCGGCCAGCCCCCCTGGGGAGGTGGGGGGCGCGGCTGAGCTTTTTGTTGGGGCCTGTTTCAGTCGATTTTGTTACCCGGGGGGGGGGCGATATTGCCCCTGGTAACAAAAACGGCTCCCCAGGGGCTTAAAACCGGCCCCCACCCTGATGGCCCACCGGGGAAACGCCCGGTGCCTGCTACGGCCAGTCCGGCCCTGCCACCGCCTGAATCCTCAAGCGCACTCCCCGTGAGCTCTGGCGATGGGGGAACCCCATTACTTGCCCCCCAAGCCGCCCTGGCTGTTTTCCCCTGTAGCAACAGATACTCTACCCTGATAGACCATCTAGAGTCAGTGGATAATCCCCCCAGTACTGGGAGCCAGGCACATAGGGTGGGCATAGAGAGTAGCACTCGCTGTACCATTCAGGGCCAAGTAGTAGCAGGCAAAATCGATCATAATGGTACAGATAGTAGGGGCAGTGTTGGGCAAATTAGTAGGGTCACCGCGGACCCTTTCCATAGGTCAGTTTCCATGCAGCTAATCAATTTGATGAGCAAAATTAGCACCCTCAAAGCTTCTGTCAGTAGCCTTTCTGACTCCCTAAGCAAGGTTCACTCAGTAGTGCAGCAGGAAAATCATCACTGAGAGCACATTCAAAGTCTAGTGCCAGCCCTCAATGGGACACGGGTATTGCAAGACAGCCCCCTATTAACAGCAAAGGTCATTGCACAGCACAAATAGGTCAGTTAGGGATGTGTCAGTGAGTTGTGCTAGCATAGGTCACACTCAACCTGATAGGGTACTCAAAAGCGTGACAACTCACTGGCAATCCATACAGCCCACTGTGGCATCTACTTCTCCTGTAATTCCCGACTATTCTCAGGCTGGTGAGCCTCGAGTGCAGGGTAGTGCTGCTAGAACATTAGATACGAGTAATGTTGTGTACATGATAAATGTACAGAGAAGACGAGGGATCTCTCCTAAACAAGTGCACCCAATGGATTCTCCACGTAATGGGCTGCCGGTCCCAAAATAAGGGACGACATTCTCAGGGCCAAGAGACACTCATCTTTAAAGGCCTCCTTAGATTATATTGCTTTGACACTCTCACACCACCACCTGGTGGAGAACCTTGTGAACTTTGATATCCGTACCCAACACCTCACTCGTTATATCATTTCATATCATATCACAAGATTTGTAAAGCGCACTACTTACCCGGGAGTGTCTCAAGGCGCTGAGGGAGAGGAGGGGGGGTGTTGCCGCTACTGGTCGAATAGCCAGGTCTTGAGTCGTCTCCTCAAGGTCAGCAGGTCTTGGGTCTGTCGTAGGTTGAGGGGAAGGGTGTTCCAGATCTTGGTGGCGCAGTGAGAGAAGGATCTGCCTCCAATGGTGGTTCTCCGGATGCGCGGGACGGTGGCCGGAGCGGTCGGCGGAGCGGAGCTGACGGTTGGGAACGTAGAAGGAGAGTCGACTGTTGAGGTAGGCTGGGCCGGTTTTGTGGAGTGCCTTGTGTGTGTGGATTCGATTTAAATATAATCCCCCTGAAATGGTTACACATCCCAACTTAAACCATCCTATATCTCCTAACAATTGCACATCACCTCTAAGAGAGATAAATTGAAGGTTACCCTCACTTGCTGGCGCCCTCGGGGAACATGTGATGCAACCATCCACCAGCGAGCATGTTGTACCCTCTGAACTGGCCCTACCACCTGCAGTGTTGACAAATCAAGTTATTTCACTCTTCCCCGATGAGGGTATGCCGGAGACAGTAGGAAATACTGTCTCAGAGTGTAATGAGCTGACCGAATTCCACCATACTCCATTTAGGTTAGCATTAATGTCATGGAATATAGCTGGGTTAAGGTCCTAGGGCACATCCCCTGACTGGCATACTTTTATAGAACAGTATGATATCTGTCTATTTCAGGAAACATGGCTAGTAGACCTCCTACACCACTTAGGGTATCTAAACTATCATATCCCGGCCACCAGTAGTGGGAAAGGCCGCCCATTGTGGGGATTAACAATCTGGGTTCGACAGGACATCAGCTATAAGATTCAGGAGCTCCCAACCCAGAATAACGACATCCTTGCTATTCGGCTGTTGATGGGCTCGTACAGTAACATCGTATAATATATATGTTAGGGGGCTCAGTGGGTGGAGGAGATCGGAAGTTTTAATCGCCCTCAATGATCTCTTAGATCACCTATCTTCAGACTCCTTAGTGATAGTAGCAGGGGACTTTAACTTGTTCTTTGAGCCCCTGGGTAGCAAGGAGTACGATCTTACGAGGGAGGAAGACGCTCAGTGGGGTATCCCAAGTCTTGAACTAGCACCAATAAAAAGATGGACAGATGTGGCTATCCAAATTAAAGCTATTTGCTTAGAAAAAGGCCTACGGGCGTTTAATGGAAGAACCGCTTCCGACCGTCAAGGGGTTAACACATTTAATAACAGTCATAACGCAAGTCGTATTGACTATTTGTTAATTCATTTAAAATTATGGCATGCCCTTTTAGACATGGCTGTGCAGGATCGTTTGGAGAGCGACCACAACCCGCTATGTTCGACCTTTGAATTCCAGGACTTATACGAACATACACAACCTGATAACCCACTTATTACCCGCGACCTGGAAATTACCAATGACATGCGGCGACTTAAATGGGCAATGATTCTAGAGAAACCTGACATCTTATCTACCATTGCCATGGACACTGACCATATGTTAACCAAAATGGAGGCTCTTCTCACTAAATTCGACTCCCCTGAGGCTATAATCACACTTCATAATACGTTTTTTGCCAAAATGCGTTCTTATTTAATAAAACCACTCAGGGCAAAGAGAACCCCACAAAAGAAACAGTGCCAATGGTTTAACGAGGTATGCAAATTGACACGCAGACATCTCGGGGAAGCAATTAGAACAGGCGAACCAAGTAGAGTACGGTCCGCTTGGACTAAGTACATGAGGGTGCAAGAAAAGGCTAAAAAACTGTGGGATGTAAATAGATGGCAGGACCTCAGATTAGCATGTGCTAGAAATAACTCCCAACGTTTTTGGAATTTGGTTAAATGGGGCAGGGGTGGATGTCCATCGCAGCCACAAAATTATGTAGCTCAGGACCTATGGCTCAATCATTTTGAATCACAATATGCAAGCGATGTTGAAGAGGTCAATGTTCGCGCACTCTCCCATTTTTACTATTCAGATAAGGTTTTTGTTTTAGCTGACGTTAACGCTGCTCTTAGTGCAATTACTGGGGGGAAGAGCACCTGGTTTAGATGGCATCCCGGCTGATATCTTCCTTCACGATAAGGTCAAGTGGCGCAGGTACATTATGCTACTGGCAAACACGATCGCCCCTGGTGCCCATGTCCCTGATTCTTGGAGAGGGGCTGAAATTATCCAAGTGTACAAAAATGGCGACAAATCCCTCCCAGGAAATTACAGACCCATTAGCCTAATTAACTCCATTTAAAAGGTGGTAGCTCAATTGGTCTTGGACAAGGTTCAAGAGTGGATAGATGCACAGGACATCCTTACCCCTTTACAGGCGGGCTTCCGGGATCATATTAGCACCATTGACCAGGTGTTTCTGTTTAGTTTAATACACTGGCGGACTGCGGTCTTGGGGAAGGGCAGCATGTATGCTGCCTTTGTTGACCTCAAGTCAGCCTTTGACCTGGTCTCGCGTAGCAAACTCTGGGTTGTGTTGCAGGAGCTGGGGATGCCCTCTGAACTACTCTCCCTCATAGCCCGCCTCCATGAGGATAACTTTGCACAAATACGCTGGGGTTCGCAGGGGAACATCAGTAATCCCTTCCCCATCGAGAAGGGTGTGCGCCAAGGATGTAATATGGCACCTACATTATTTTCCCTTTCATCAACGGAATTGCTACGTTTTTAACAGCTGTCCCCACTGATGCACCACTCTTAGTGGGCAAAAAGATTCCCATTCTAATGTTCGCTGATTACACGCTCATCATTTCAAAAAACCCCAGCGGTCTACAGCTTGCATTGCTCCTCTTTGAACAGTTTTGCTCTATACGGGGATTGGAAATCAATGTAGCTAAGACAAGTTCATGACTTTCAATCAGCACAGAACACTTAGAGGATGCATACTCTTGGACAGGTTCCCATTAGAATAAGTCAATTCTTTTACTTACTTGGGAGTCATCCTGCAAAAAGATATGAGATAGAGTCGTCAGATCGATACCGCCACATTGAAACACCAGCAACTATCAGGTGCCTTACATATTGAGTTCAATGCCTCCTTGACTAAGCCAGTTAATCCGGTGCTACAGATTTACAACATGAAAGTAGTGAGCTCGGTACTCTATGGGGCAGAATTCTGGGGCCTCGAGAATCTCACCCCGTTAACTATAGCAGAAAATAGGTTTCTACGAAAGATCACTAGTCTACCACAAAGCACTCCGGTGCTACCAATGTTGTATGACTTAGGTAGGAAAGCATTGGCTGATCTAGCTAGGTTACGCCGCATCTTGTACTGGCGCAGAATCTGGTGTACACCGGAACTGGCAACATATGCTGATGGCCTTAGAGACATAATTAAGGCAGACCATTTCGACAAAATTAGATGGTTATGCGAGGTAAGAGCTTCCCTACTCAGCATCAACTTGCCCAATCTGTGGGGAAACCCATGGAGTGCCCAGTTTTCTTCAAAAGAAATCATAAAGGAAAGATACTGGGAATCGGTGACCCAAAATACACTCAGAAAAAGTGATAGTTCAACGCTGAAGGGGGCTTTTTAGCAGTTAAACCATGGCCTAGTCTGGAACAGTATTGGGACGTAATATCCAAACCCTTCGACCGGAAACTGTATTTTCAATTTAGAGTGGGCTCTCTGCCGTTAAAATCATACACTGCAAAATGGGCTACAACAGGCAACAGTAAATGCCTCACTTGCGAGGATTTGGAAGAATCTTACGCCCACATACTGTTTGTCTGCCCTGCTTATGCTGGCCCCCGTAAAGTGTGGCTCGCGCCAATCTGTAGGAACGTGGGTACTAGAAGGAGTAGCGACGCACTGAGAATATTGCGCATTGACCCATCACCTTGTAACGCAATCGCAGTAGCCTTGTTCTTGAGCTGGATGTGGGATATCAGATTGCGTACATTCCCAGCGACATGATGAGCCCTTAATTTTATCTGTGATTGAGTCGTTGACATTCTACTTAGGAGTCTTGGGCTATTTTAATTATTTTAAACATTTTAAACATATGAAATACCTTTTTATGTACAAAGTACCTGTTGTTATTCCTTTTTGGCATTGTTTTACCATTTGCTATTATATGTATTCGTCTTTTTTAACATAACCAGTATGAATCAGCTCTTGATCACGATTGTTCATATTTAATACCAAATGTTTTTATACTTTTTATTATTGCTTTGTTCTATGGCTGAAAAACATTCTATTTTACTGTAGACTTGCTTTTATGACATATGCTGCAGAATAAAGCTTTTTTGGATTGGATTGGATTGGAGTCTAACATTCAGTCTCTGTTTGCTTGCTCTTACTCTGTAGCTTTCCTTGTCCATCTTGTGTTTGTTCCTCCCCTGGAACATAGTCTCTTTACTCATGTCCTTTCAGTGCTCACGTTTAGGGGCCTACTTTTTGCATAAGCACTCCAGAAGGTGCATGTGTTTTCTGCTGCCTCCCTCTTGTGCTCCTTTTCCCCCTGTCTCTCTCTTTTTCACTACCTGTCGCTCGCTCTCATCCATCTGCTTTTCTCCCTGTGGGAGGATCTCTCACGTTTCTTTTGGCTTATGCAGCCATGAGTGCATGTGTCTTCCAGCTGTCTCCTTTGTGTTCTTCTTTCCCCCCTCCCAAGGTATGTTGCTCTCTCCCCTCCATGTTCTTCTCTCCCTCCTGCACTTCTCACTTTCATCCGTGTTCTTCTCCATCCCCAACTCCAGCCTCGAGTTGCGCTCTCTCGCTCATGCGCTTGTGGTGTTCTCTCCATCTTATGCATACATGCCAATATTTTGGAAGTGGAAAGTGGGAGATTTTTAACAAATAATCGGGAGAATGTATTTCTTCCATTGACTCCTATAACAGCCTGCATCGGGTCTATTGGCATGTATGGGACTTGCAAGTGTGCTGCTGCAGGATCAGATATCAGAGATGGAAATATACGTTTTTCCCTTACTTGTCAGGAGAACAGAGAAATCGCTATGGCATGCGGAGAGAACGTGACAAAAATGTTGTGCACTGGCCTGCAGGAGCAGGTTGCTGGCAGTGCATTTTAGCAAGACCAGTCCCTGCTGTCTGAAGCCTGATAAGGTTTCTGCATGCAGGAATCAGGAGGCGGGAGACTAGCCTTGAAACCGGTAGTCTCCCGCCAGAATTGGTAGGGTTGGCATATGCTTCTCCCCTGACCTCCATATGCTGCTTTTCCCCTGCCTCGCCCTACCTGCCCCTCCAGAATCTTCCACCCTCACAACACCTGCACTTCTTTTTTTTTTTTTATTTCTTGCTAAATTATCTATTTTTTTCATTTATAGATCCAAGTGACGTCAACCATCTTTGATCGGTAATTAAAAAATTAAAGCAGATGGCACCTATGCCATTCAACTGGTGCACACATAAACTCTGGCCCCGTCATGTGTCAGTGCAATGACGCGACTGCCATCGTACTTTTTATAATTTGTTATTTTGGCGATGCTGAACAGCATTCCGATGCTCCACAGCACTGCAGAGAGCAATTGGCAAAGCCAATAGGTCCCAAAGGGGAAACCTACTAGGTTTGCCAGTGCTTGCTTAGTAAAGCCTCCACTCAGTTGCTTAAGAGGGCAACGAAGAAACCTCAACAGTCATGAACTAGCATTATGGGGAACAAATATTTAATATTGCATCCTATTGGAAGCCAGAGGTAACATTTATACATGTCCATCATCATTTGTACTATAGTGGATTTTTAAAAGCAAAAGAGTCTGCAGCAGAAATTGACTACTTGACTCAATGCTAAGCTCCTGTCGGAGCTGCATTGTAGGTGCACTCTACTGCAGAAGATACACCAGGAGTAACTACAGGGTGAAAGCATCTCCGGACTATTTCACAGCTGTGCAAGTAGACTGGAGTGTCCATCCATGAACAATCTTTGGTCCTCACTGTAGCCGACCATGGCTCAGCTGCTCTCAGGTCTGTCAAGGATTACAAGGTTGCCTAGAAGGGCTGGGGTGTTTTATTTTGGCTTGACTTTCAATAGATATCATGGCATCTTATAGACTGGGCACATACTTTACATCAGTGTGAGGTACTACATAAAGAGTACATAATGACGATCAGCAGATAAATACTATTTCCCAGAATACAAGGCACTCATCTCAGTATAACACAGGCGACCATGTTATACTGACATGGGTCATGCATATTGTGGGGATACTGAGCTAGCAGATGGCTAGTAAAAGCCTCTTTAGGCTTCTTTTCAGCTTTTTAGGTCTTGCCTAGGCAGCGCTTGCGCTGTTTCTTTGAGACATGCTGTATCTACTATGTGGGCTTTCATCATGCCCATTGCTTTTCATACGTTCCTTCGTTTGCCTTTCTAAATTTCTTTCTTTTCATCAGTGAAACGTTGCTATTTGTCCCGCCTTTGGGTGTGTTTTTTGGTCCTGTGCCGTTTGTTCACCTGATCCTGTACACGTTCACAAAGGGAGCTCAGCCATTGCAGCAGTACTGATCGGCATTTGTAATTTTTTTTCCATTCCGTATTTAGTTTGGATTTGCCATCGTTTCATTTTATTTGTTACGATAGGCATGTTTTTTGTAGGCACGGGGAGAGCAGATGCAGAGCCTCGAACCTGTTTCCCCAGTCCCAAAGTCGGCAGCTCAATATGTTATGCCACATTCTATCAGACCGCTAACTTGTTTTGATGACTCTATCCATTTTGGTTACCCTTCTCGTTTAAATTTCATTACAGTGCTGTTCTGCCAGGTTTCCGTGGAGCGCATGAAACATTTCAGCCCCTCCCACTACCCCTTGTGCTCCTGTCCCCTTCCACCACATTAATTGTTGCTCAATTACGGGCAAATGCAGTCTGTAAAACCACCAATAGCGGACTCGTGGTGAGCTTATTTGCTTTTTTAGGCACTAGGATATTACGTGATTTGCCCGAAATCATTTTATTGTACATGCAATTATGCAACATCTGGGCACAAAGAAGATGCAAATGTGATGTACCAACATGTTTTACATGGGCTCGTGTGCCAGAGTATTAAAAACACAATTAAAAGTGGACAGGGAACCTACAGATAGGAAGTTTGGCTCCTCTTGTTCTGTTTGTTTGGGGCGGCGATTACGTGACTCCTGTACTTGTATGCCATACACTGAGGACTTTTTTCAGACTGTATATGGAAGCTCTGCCCCTCCTCCTTCCCCAGTCCAGCCCTGCATGGTACCGTCCAGCCTCCTCCCCCTGCAGTGATTGACAGGCAGACTCTTCCGCATCCTCCATGCTGCAGGAGGAGATTCTGTATGAGCTGTGTCAGCAGTGCAGCATCGTCGGTTCCGATAGCCTAAAGGATAGGCAGGACGCGGACCCTGGACCCTTTCCGAACTGCAGGGCACCTCCAAGCTGCAGACACACAACCTTGTTTTTTACTGTCAGTTCAGAGATTTTCATCCTGTTCATCTGGCAACTGACTTCTCTTCCTTAACTAAAAGAGCAGAAAGAGGAAGTGGAGTGCCTCCCGCCCTGCAACCAGCATGTCCAAACCACTTCCAAAACCAGCCAAATCAGGTAAGGAAGAGAGAGACATGGCCGGTGCCCCTTGCCTGTATCTCCCACTTCTACCTCATCTGCTGCTCCTATTCTTTCACCTACATCATTCAGAGAAAGTTACCTGGTGCAAAATTAACTGAGTGGCCAGTGATCCAGTGCGACAAATATAATTTCTTCTCCTGTGGACATAACATCCAGATTGGAAACACTCCTTTCCAACAACTATACCAATATGACGGTGGGGCCCATAACACCTCATATACATTCACTCACTCAAATATTCCCTGGATCTCATCCACCTTTACCTAGGAGAAAAAGTTAATGACTGCTGGAAGAGAACGGGATACCTTTTTAAAGTTGACAAGATAATTTCTCAAACATCATACATAATTAGATTAAATCCTGTCGATTTCTAAAACATCAAGGTATTCCGCTCATTGGTCGATGGACCAACTAGTAGGAATCAGTTGATTGTGATTAAGACCAGCTCAATCACTTTAACCTATTAATATTTGCATTTATTATTGAGCTAAAGAACCACAGACTCATAGTTTTAATTTATAATAAAGTTTATCTAAAAGTTTAAAGATGCATAGGAAATCTCGATTTTATTAATCAATTAATACATTTATTATCATTATAAGGAAGAAACTTTAAAGAAATTATGCATACCCTTTTAGATGGAAAAATAAAGTTCGTCACAGCAGATAAATTGCAGATCACAGCATAGAACTCCCAAAAACTGACTGACTGTCCCGCTAAACAGGCCTCCTCTACAGGTCACCTATACAGGTTTCCCGCAACATTCCCGTTCCTTCCCAGTTAGATTTAAAACAAAAAGATTAATTATTTTAAAAGAAAATGGCCTATAGAAAAATAGCAGTAGTTCTCCAGCATCAGCGTCCAGTGCTCAAAAATTATGTATGAATAGCGCTCCTCCTACTTAAGAGCAGGTCCTCTTATACCCTATTACTAGCTTACTAAACAGAAATGTTTCAATCTTTGGGGCGAGATTCACGCTAATTGGTCCATTGGAGGGGTGGCAAACATCTCCTCATTGCCCTCCTTGTTCAAACCAGTTCCGACAAATGTTTATAATTTCGTCCTTTCATACGGTTTTAGGACATTACCAATCCGATTGACAGTTCCTCATTTGTAACTTCTTTTGTATCTTTTATTAAAACAGTTCATTGTTAATTCACGGCTGCATCTTCGGTTCCCATGCATTCTCGCTGAGTCCCTTTTTGGCACCCATCTTGCTGATAGGTCATAGTGACCTTGATCCCCTTTTCATTCTGGGCTTCTATAAGCAATCACGTGGTATATTTCTGCAGCTTTTCTTCAATCAATCAATCAATCAATCATAGCATTTGTAGAGCGCACTACATACCCGTGAGGGTCTCAAGGCGCTGAGGGGGGGGGGGAGTGGTGCTGCTACTGCTCGAAGAGCCAGGCCTTCAGGAGTCTTCTGAAGGTCAGCAGGTCTTGGGTCTGCCGTAGGCGGATGGGCAGGATGTTCCAGGTTTTGGCGGCGAGGTGGGAGAAGGATCTGCCGCCGGAGGTCGCTCTTCGGATGCGGGGTATTGTTGCGAGGGCGGCGGAGCGAAGCTGGCGGGTGGGGGTGTAGAGGCTGAGTCGTCTGTTGAGGTGTTGTGCAGTGCCTTGTGTGCGTGGGTGAGGAGCTTGAAGGTTATCCTCTTGTTGACGGGGAGCCAGTGCAGGTTTCTCAGGTGAGGGGTGATGTGGCTGCGGCGAGGGATGTCGAGGATCAGGCGTGCAGAGGCGTTCTGGATGCGTTGCAGCCGTTTCAGGAGTTTGGCAGAGGCTCCAGCATAGAGGGCGTTTCCGTAGTCCAGCCTGCTGCTGACGAGGGCCTGGGTGACTGTTCTTCTCGTTTCAGTGGGGATCCACTTGTAGATCTTGCGGAGCATGCGGAGGGTGTTGAAGCAGGCGGAAGAGACGGCGTTGACCTGCTTAGTCATGGAGAGGGTGGAGTCGAGGATGACTCCTAGGTTGCGTGCGTGGTCGGTGGGTATTGGGGCTGCTCCCAGTGCGGTCGGCCACCAGGAGTCGTCCCAGGCCGAGGGGGTGGATCCGAGGATGAGGACCTCCGTCTTGTCAGAGTTCAGCTTCAGTCGGCTGTTCCTCATCCATCGGGCGACGGCCTTCATTCCTTCGTGGAGGTTTGTTTTGGCAGTGTGGGGGTCTTTGGTGAGGGAGAGAATCAGCTGGGTGTCATCGGCGTAAGAGATGATGTTGAGGTCGTGCAGTCGGGCGACATGGGCGAGTGGTGCCATGTAGATGTTGAACAGCGTTGGGCTGAGGGATGAGCCCTGGGGTACGCCGCAGATGATCTTGGTGGCCTCGGAGCGGAAGGGGGGGAGGCGGACACTCTGTGTTCTGCCGGAGAGGAAGGAGGTGGTCCAGTCCAGGGCCTTCTCTTGGATTCCGGCGTCGTGGAGGCGTGTGCGTAGTGTGTGGTGGCATACCGTGTCGAAGGCGGCTGACAGGTCCAGGAGGATGAGGGCCGCGGTCTCTCCGTTGTCTAGCAGGGCCCTGATGTCATCTGTGGCGGCAATGAGGGCAGTTTCGGTGCTGTGGTTGCTGCGAAACCCGAACTGAGACGGGTCCAGGATGCTGTTCTCCTCGAGGTAGCGGGTCAGTTGTTTGTTGGCGGTCTTCTCGATGACCTTCGCCGGGAACGGGAGTAGGGAGATGGGCCGGAAGTTCTTGAGGTTCTTGGGGTCCGCCTTGGGTTTCTTGAGTAAGGCGTTGATCTCGGCGTGCTTCCAGCTATCCGGGAAGGTTGCTGTCTCGAAGGAGATGTTGATGGCTTTCCGGAGATGGGGTGCGATGGTGGTGCTGGCTTTGTTGAAGATGTGGTGTGGGCATGGGTCTGACGGAGATCCGGAGTGGATGGTGTTCATGATCTTGATGGTGTCGTCGTCGTTTATGTTGGTCCAGGAGAGCAGGCGGTTGGTGCGGATGTTGGTCGTGGGGGCGGGGATCTCAGTGGTTGTCGGGGCGATCGTGGTGTTGAAGCTGTCGTGGATGTCAGCGATCTTGCGATAGAAGAGGCGGCCAACGAGTTGCATAGGTCTTGCGAAGGTGGGATGTCGTTGGTGTTGGAGCAGGGGTTAGAGAGTTCCTTCACGATGTTGAAGAGCTCTTTGCTGTTGTGTGCGTTGTTGTCTAGGCGGTCTTTGAAGGAGGCCCTTTTGGCGGATCTGATGAGGTGATGGTGTCTACGGGTGGCGTTCTTGTGGGCTGCGTAGCTGTCCGGTGTTTGTTCGCAGTGCCAGTTCTTCTCTAACTTTCGGCAGGTTTGCTTGGAGGCCCGGAGGTCTTCAGTGAACCAGCTGGCTTTCTTGCTGGTGTGGCCCTTGGCGGGTTTCTTGAGCGGGGCGAGGGTGTTGGCGCAGTTGTCGATCCACTGTCTGAGGTTGCGGGCGGCGGTGTCGGGGTCGGCTGGTGGGCACCGGGCTAGGGTGGTGGTTAGCTGGTCTTCGGTGACTTTGCTCCAGCAGCGGCGAGGCATCTGTTGGGTGCGGTGGTGCGTGGTGGCTTTCTGGAAGGTGAAGTGGATGCAGCGATGGTCGGTCCAGTGGAGTTCGGTGGTGTGACTGAAGGCGACGTGGGAGCTTGCGGAGAAGATGGGGTCAAGCGTGTGGCCGGCGGAGTGGGTGGGAGTTGTGACGAGTTGTCTGAGTCCGAGGTTGGCGAGGTTGTCGATCAGGGTGGTAGAGTTGGTGTCATTGTTGTTCTCGAGGTGGAAGTTCAGGTCCCCGAGTAGGATGTAGTCCGTGGAGGCGAGGGCGTGAGGGCTGACGAAGTCGGTGATGGAGTCGCTGAACTGTGGCCGAGGTCCGGGGGGTCTGTAGACGAGGGTTCCTCTGAGGGTGGTGTTGGGGTCGGTGTGGATCTGGAAGTGCAGGTGTTCGGCGGTGCTGAGGGTGTCGTCGTTGTTGGTCGAGACTCTGAGAGTGTTCCTGTGGACGATGGCGATTCCTCCTCCTACTCCGTTGGTGCGGTCCCTGCGGGAGATCTTGTAGCCTTCCGGGATGGCAATGGCGATGTCGGGTGCCGAGGAGGGGTTCAGCCAGGAGTCCGTCAGGAATGCGACGTCAGGGGAGGTTGAGTCTAGTAGGTCCCAGAGTTCGACGGCGTGTTTGCGGGCGGAGCGGGTGTTGAGAAGAATGCAACTGAGGTGGTTGGGTTTGTTCCTGGTCGGCGGGTTGGCGGGCTGGGTGCTGGTGAAGCTGCAGTTCCGGCAGGAGAAGGGTCCTTGGGTGCGCTTCGGGGCGGCCAGGAAGCAGGTGCGCGATCGTCGTCCGGTGTTGAGTGCGTGGAGGGTGCTGGAGTCGTAGCGGAGCCGGGCGTCGTGGCGGGCGCGGGGACCAGGGGTTCTGGTGCTGGGTGCGGTCCAGGCATGGACGGGCACAGACGGGCTTGCCTTAGGCGCAGCCGCGCAGCGGCCGCCATATATGGGGAGGTGGGAGGGAGGAGCAGCTGGGAGGCGGGAGGCTGGGGCAGCGAATGGGCGGTCAGGGGGCGGGGCCGCAGGGGACGCAGCGGCTGGAGCGGGTGCGGTGAGGGGCAACGAGGGGAACAGAAGGCAAAACGGGCTCAAAAACACGGGGGCAACGAGGGGTACAGAAGGCAAAAATGGGCACAGAAGGCACAGAAATACAGGGGCAACGAGGGGAACAGAAGGCAAAAATGGGCACAGAAGGCACAGAAATACAGGGGCAACGAAGGGAACAGAAAGCAAAAATGGGCACAGAAATACAGGGGCAACAAGGGGAACAGAAGGCAAAACGGGCTCAGAAACACGGGGGCAACAAGGGGTACAGAAGGCAAAAATGGGCACAGAAGGCACAAAAATACAGGGGCAACGAGGGGAACAGAAAGCAAAAATGGGCACAGAAGGCACAGAAATACAGGGGCAACGAGGGGAACAAAAGGAAAAACGGGCTCAAAAACACGGGCGCAACGAGGGGTACAGAAGGCAAAAATGGGCACAGAAGGCACAAAAATACAGGGGCAACGAGGGGAACAGAAAGCAAAAATGGGCACAGAAGGCACAGAAATACAGGGGCAACGAGGGGAACAGAAGGAAAAACGGGCTCAAAAACACGGGGGCAACGAGGGGTACAGAAGGCAAAAATGGGCACAGAAGGCACAAAAATACAGGGGCAACGAGGGGAACAGAAAGCAAAAATGGGCACAGAAGGCACAGAAATACAGGGGCAACGAGGGGAACAGAAGGAAAAACGGGCTCAAAAACACGGGGGCAACGAGGGGTACAGAAGGCAAATATGGGCACAGAAGGCACAGAAATACAGGGGCAACGAGGGGAACAGAAAGCAAAAATGGGCACAGAAGGCACAAATACAGGGGCAACGAGGGGAACAGAAGGCAAACAGTGAAGGCAAACAGTAAAGTAAAAGCAAAAAAGGCAAATAAGGATACAATAAGGCAGACAATCATGGCAAGCAAAGAGATACAAACCTACGGCCTACCACTGGCCACCAGGGATGAGGCGCAGGTGGTAGCCTGCGGGTGGAGGAGGGCCTCGAACTTCCTCAGCAGCGGCAGCTGGGGCAGGGACACACAGGTGGAGCTGTGCGGAGGGGGAGCGACCTACCAAGCAGGGTCAATGGTCGCTCTCCTCACCGCGCAGCGGCCGCCATATATGGGGAGGTGGGAGGGAGGAGCAGCTGGGAGGCAGGGGCCGCAAATGGGCAGTCAGGGGGGCGGGGCCGCAGGGTACGCACTTGCGGGAGCGGTGAGGGGCAACAGAAGGCAAAACGGGCTCAAAAACACGGGGGCAACGAGGGGTACGGAAGGCAAAAATGGGCAGAAGGCACAGAAATACAGGGGCAACGAGGGGAACAGAAGGCAAAAATGGGCACAGAAGGCACAGAAATACAGGGGCAACGAGGGGAACAGAAAGCAAAAATGGGCACAGAAGGCACAGAAATACAGGGGCAACGAGGGGTACAGAAGGCAAAAATGGGCACAGAAGGCACAAAAATACAGGGGCAACGAGGGGAACAGAAAGCAAAAATGGGCACAGAAGGCACAGAAATACAGGGGCAACGAGGGGAACAGAAAGCAAAAATGGGCACAGAAGGCACAGAAATACAGGGGCAACGAGGGGAACAGAAGGAGAAACGGGCTCAAAAACACGGGGGCAACGAGGGGTACAGAAGGAAAAAATGGGCACAGAAGGCACAGAAATACAGGGGCAACGAGGGGAACAGAAGACAAACAGTAAAGGCAAACAGTAAAGTAAAAGCAAAAAAGGCAAATAAGGATACAATAAGGCAGACAATCACGGCAAGCAAAGAGATACAAACCTACGGCCTACCACTGGCCACCAGGGATGAGGCGCAGGTGGTAGCCTGCGGGTGGAGGAGGGCCTCGAACTTCCTCAGCAGCGGCAGCTGGGGCAGGGACACACAGGCGGAGCTGTGCGGAGGGGAGCGACCTACCAAGCAGGGTCAAGGGTCGCTCTCTTCACCGCGCAGCGGCCGCCATATATGGGGAGGTGGGAGGGAGGAGCAGCTGGGAGGCGGGAGGCAGGGGCAGCAAATGGGCGGTCAGGGGGGCGGGGCCGCAGGGGACGCAGCGGCTGGAGCGGGAGCGGTGAGGGGCAACGAGGGGAACAGAAGGCAAAACGGGCTCAAAAACACGGGGGCAACGAGGGGTACAGAAGGCAAAAATGGGCACAGAAGGCACAGAAATACAGGGGCAACGAGGGGAACAGAAGGCAAAAATGGGCACAGAAGGCACAGAAATACAGGGGCAACGAGGGGAACAGAAAGCAAAAATGGGCACAGAAGGCACAGAAATACAGGGGCAACGAGGGGAACAGAAGGCAAAACGGGCTCAGAAACACGGGGGCAACGAGGGGTACAGAAGGCAAAAATGGGCACAGAAGGCACAAAAATACAGGGGCAACGAGGGGAACAGAAAGCAAAAATGGGCACAGAAGGCACAGAAATACAGGGGCAACGAGGGGAACAGAAGGAAAAACAGGCTCAAAAACACGGGGGCAATGAGGGGTACAGAAGGCAAAAATGGGCACAGAAGGCACAAAAATACAGGGGCAACGAGGGGAACAGAAAGCAAAAATGGGCACAGAAGGCACAAATACAGGGGCAACGAGGGGAACAGAAGGCAAACAGTGAAGGCAAACAGTAAAGTAAAAGCAAAAAAGGCAAATAAGGATACAATAAGGCAGACAATCACGGCAAGCAAAGAGATACAAACCTACGGCCTACCACTGGCCACCAGGGATGAGGCGCAGGTGGTAGCCTGCGGGTGGCGGAGGGCCTCGAACTTCCTCAGCAGCGGCCGCTGGGGCAGGGACACACAGGCGGAGCTGTGCGGACGGGGAGCGACCTACCAAGCAGGGTCAAGGGTCGGGGTCAGCAGGGTCAGGGTTTCTTCCGCTTGGAAGCCATCTTGCACTTGCGCGTTAAGCTCATCTACCTCGGCAGCCATTTTTACAGCGCGGCCTAGCAGGCCTGAGCGAACTATTATGAAAACAAATACAATAATAGTTAAGAATAAGGAAAATAAGCCTTTTCGTTTCCCACCCGTCTTTCTACGTACCCCAATTAGGTGTTACCTAGCAAATGCGACATATAAAGCTATATTTACTTACCATCCGCATACTTTTGCCACAAATACAATTTACTACATAGCACAAATCATGCAAGATCACTCTAATTAGTATGCAAACCACTATGTAATTGTTAGGCCACTTTTTACAATTGTAAGTAGGTTAGTTTGCACATAAATTGGAAGTTACCGAAAATGTCTATAAGAAGACGTAAAATATTGATTAATTGTCAAATTAATTAATAACGTTAATTATTAATATTAATATTAGGGGGTTCAAAATTTTCCCATTTACCTTGCTCCATCAACTCTCCCCTTTGGTGATTTTTAATATCACCACAAAAACCCATGTTACACAATTTTTCAGACAGCATTGTTTCTTGTCCATTTGCTTCTTGTTAGTTTTACACATCTGTATCCCTTTCATCTTGTCTTTTTGTTCTCTCATACATGCTTTCTTTCAGTTCTTCCAGTTCTATTTCACCTAATTCTCGTTCTCTTTCTTTATTTATCTTATTTTCTCTTTTCATTTTGTTTTGCCTTTTTCTCCTTTTTATACATATAATAACAAATTTCAAAAATAACACTACTAAAATTACTACTGTTGCTGATATCAAAACTTTCCCTACAATAGAACTACCTATTTCAGTGAACTATTTTGGTATTGAGGAAAAACTCTTACCAAGCTTCTCCCAAGCATTTTCAACCTCCAGTGGAACAAGTTCTTTGTGCAAATTAGTAATATTCTTTATATACTTTTGTATATTTTCACTTTTATCTGGAATGTAAGTGCAACAATGTTGGACTTTCAGCATTCCACAGACTCCTCCCTCTTTTGCCAAAAGAATGTCAAGGGCAAGTCGATTTTGCATCACCATAGCTCTCATTGCAACCATCTCGGTATTTACCATCAAGAACCCTCCAGCAGTATTCGTTGATAAACGATCTACTACTGTGGACAATTTCCGAATTTTAAATGCATTCAAAGATATACCCACTGCTGGTATCATTGCTCCAAAAATGTCACCCACTATTTCTGAAAAACTTTCCCTTTTTCTACGTGTGAATGTTGCACCCATTTCGTGTGTTCCTTTTTCTTCTCTTTCTACATGAAAAATCTTTGGAAAGACCAAACCTAAGTAGCACGACCCATACCAATGGTCCGGCAACCTGTAATAAGCTCTGTTCCCACAAATATAATAGATCCCTGGAAATATTGGATCTTTTCCTCCTTTGAATCCCCATCCTCCTAAAATGTTATAATTATCTCAGCAGTCACTGGAACCCACGAAATAGTTGTCATAGCTAGTTCTATTTCTACTAATGCATAACTTTCCCTGTTGGGGCCAATCTAAAGTCATAGCTGTATTTGTCTTTTTCTTATCATTACTTTCTCCTTCAAATGCCCATAGGGGTGTTTTTGTCTCTTCTTCTATTACCTTTCTTTGAAATTTGACACTTCTGCTTTCCACCATCTCTAAAAATATTTTTTCTTCATCCTTTAACTCACAGGTAAGGTTGTGTTTAACTATATCATCTAACGTCAAATCTTTATTTTCTAAGAAAAATTCACCAAACATTTTTGCTCCTTTCACCTTGTTCAATTCAGGAATTATAGGAATTTTTGAAAAAATCTTATTTATATCAGTGTAATAATATTCGAATCTACCTGTTTTATAAAACAAACTAGCTAAAACGCTACATGTTATTCCATACGTCAAAAGAAGGTGATGATAGGTCACACCTTCTAGAAACAGACGCAGGTAATTGCATACAGACATAACAATCTCTTACATCCATGGTTTCTACATATTCATATAATAATTTTGTGAAAACGTTCTTTGAAAAGTCAGTTATGGATCTATCTTTATGTAATTCTGCACTATCTATTAATGTTGCTGTGTTCTGTACGTTAGCTTCCTTATCCTCCTTTGTGTTGTTCCCTAATATCGACGTTTCTTCTACAGCTAATCTAATTGGAATGGTGATCGCTAAAATAAGCCATACGAACATTAATAAACCTGTACAAAAGAAACACATTCTACACCACCTACGTAAAAACGCACATCTATTTTCTGTGTCTACCATCTTGTTCTATTACCTATATATATATTTGTACAGAAAATGTGTCACCACACCTCAAAATGACGTTTTAGCCACTTTACTTTCTCACTTTGTCTCGTTTGATACTCTCTTTAGTTCTTCTCAGAACTCTTTCTTGTCTTATTTGGTTTTAGTGTCCAGTCCGGCAAAAACTTCTTTTTAATCTCTTCAAAATTGTTGCACTTCACTTTCACCCAATTGTTTGCAGCTTTGTTCTGGGTTCTCGTGAGTGATTTCTTCTTCCTTGATATCAGTTAGTGCGATATATAGCCACTCAGGTGACTTATATTTCAAATTAGCCTTCTTTACTCTTTTCGTTTTCTGCAATTGTTTTCCACTTTGTTTTTCTTGTTCCTTTTGACTTGTTATCTCATTTACTTGTTCTGCATTATCTCTGTTTATATTTATGATTTTGTATCTCAATCTTTTGACTCCGTGGGGCCAATTATCTCCTTTTCTCGGCCTTTTCGATTCACTTTCTTTTTCTTCTCGTTCTGCTCTCCAAGTTCTCTTTCTTGGTCCTAGTTTCTGTTTTCTCTCTCCTTCACTTTCTTCTGATTCTGTTTCAGACCTTACTTCATTTCCTCGTATTTTGAACTTTATGTTTCACTTTCTTTGTCTACCTCTGCTTCTTCCTGTGTCTTTTCTGTTTGATCACTAATTTCTATCCCTCCTCGATGTTCTTCCGGATCTCCGTTGATCTCTCTATCTGTTTCTATATTTCCCTGTTCATTTGTTTGTTGTTCTGTCCCTATTGCTCCTCGGGTGTCTTCCGATTTTCTATCTCTCTATTTGAATCTATCCCTGCTTTGTCTATTTTGACAATTTCTGTAGGATTTTACCATAACTTGTGCTTGGCTGTTCACTGTCACTGTCTCTTTGTTCAGTTTCTTCATTTATGGTGTCAATTTTCCATTTATTCTTTAGCTTTTCATCACAGTCTGATTGATCTGTATCAGATGCTGAAATAGTATCTGATATTTCCAGACGTCGACTTACAGGTCGATCTTCAAGTTCTGGAACTTTTGCTATTTCAAATTCTTCTCCTGCTGTTAAACTTGTACCTGGGTCTTCCAGATGTCGACTTACAGGTCGATCTTCAGGTTCTGGAACCCTGCTTGTTTCTTCTTCTGCATCGGATGCTGAACTGGTATCAGATATCTCCAGATGTCGACTTACAGGTCGAGCTTCAGGATCTGGAACTCTGATGGTGTGGCTGACATGCACCCAGTTTTTCACTCCTGCACACTTGACTGCAGTTGTTGTCACCAGGATCACTTGTCGCGGTCGGTCCCAGCGAGGAACCAAACAGTTTCTTCTTCTGTGGACTTTTAGGCAGACCCAATCTCCTGGGCTCAAATCATGAGCTGGTTTTCTTTCAAGAGTGGTTGCATCCGGTCCAACCTGATGAAACACAGAATGTACCACATCAGCCAATCCTTTGCAATAATCCAATATAAGATCATCAGTTATAGACAGCAGTTTGTTGACAGGTACATGTGCTTGTCTCATTGCTCGACCCATGATTATCTCGTGGGGACTCAGACCTGTTTTTCTTTCAGGTATACTTCTGATAGTCATCAGTACCAATGGAAGGGCATCTGGCCATTTGAGTCCTGTGGCTTGACACATTTTTCCTAACCTATTTTTTATTGTTCCATTCACTTGTTCTACCACTCCAGAAGCCTCTGGTCTGTATGCACAATGCAATTTCTGTTGAATACCAAGAGCTTCACATATCAGTTGAATTAGTTCGTTTTGAAAATGTGTTCCTCTATCTGTTTCAATCGTTACTGGAAAACCATACCTTGGAATGAATTCTCTCAACAGGAGCTTAGCCACTGTAATCCCATCATTCCTTCTGGTCGGATAGGCTTCCACCCAACGAGAAAACAAACAGACGACCACAAGAACATACCTCAGTCTATTGCTTGGGGGCATTTCTATAAAATCCAACTACATTCTCGTGAAAGGACCTCCCTCTCGTCCTATTCTTCCTAAATTCACTACCGTCTTCCTTCCTGGATTTATCTGTTGGCAGATAAGACATCTCTGACAAAGACTTTCAGCTATGGCTCTGAATTTTGGGTTATACCAGGTTTGTCTGAAAAGTCGGATCATTGCATCTCTTCCAATATGAGCTTGTCTATGGTACATCCGTGCCATGTCAGAAATCATGCTATCAGGCATAACTGGTCTTTCATCTCTATAAACCCAAACATCATCTTCCTCCCTTTTCCTGCATCCTGCTTTTATCCAGTTATCTTTTTCCTCATCATCTGCTGCTTCCTGTAATTGTCTCACCTCTGCCCATGTTTCGACAATGTTAGTAAAAAGCAAAGGACATGAAACATGCTCTCTTTCTCTCTTTCTGTTCAGTGAGACTACATTTTTAGCACAATACTGAGCTATCTCGTCGGCATACTTATTGCCCACGGTTATGTAGTCTTCCCCATTTTTGTGTGCATTACACTTCACCACGGCTATTTGTTTAGGCAGCTGTATTGCCTCAAGTAATTTCTTTACAAACTCACCATTTCGAATCGGAGTTCCTGCAGACGTCAAGAAACCTCTTTGGGACCAGATCTGCCCAAAATCATGGACCACTCTGAAGCCATACTGGCTGTCCGTGATCACTGTGATTCGGACATTCTTTCCCAATTTACATGCCTGAATTAGAGCAATCAGCTCAGCCACTTGGGTGGAACGTATCCCTCTCAAACAAGATGCTTCCATTATTTCAGCCACGGTACATACAGCATACGCCGCACTCAAAACTCCTTCATTTGTCCTCAAGCATGAGCCATCCACAAACATTACATAATCTGATTCTCTTAAAGGCTCATCTTTAATATCTGGCCTAGGTTTTGTACAGTACTCAAGTACATTCAGACAATCATGGTCAACTTCATCTTTGTCTGACTCACTCTCTTCATCCGGCAATGATGTTGATGGATTCACGCTTGTGCATCTGTCAATAGTTACATTGTCTGCACTTAAAATCACTTTCTCATATCTAGTCAGCCGACTATGTGTCATGTATTGAGTTTTGGTTCTTGTCAAAAGAATTTCGACAGAATGTGGAACATATACCCTCAGTGAGTATCCCATCACAATGCCTTCACTTTGTTCCAGACTCACACAAGTAGCAGCTACTCCTTTCAGACATCCAGGCAACGCCTTTGCTACTGGGTCTAAAACAGCTGAAAAATATGCAATAGGTCTTTTCATATTTCCATGTCTTTGCACCAAAACTGAAAGTGCACATCCATTTCTCTCACTGCAATACAGTTCAAAATCTTTTTCATAGTCAGGCATTCCCAGTGCCGGTGCTTCACACTGATCTCGCTTTTAGTTCTCTGAATGCCTTCATTTCTTCATCATTTAATTCAAACGGATCTTTAACATCCTTTTTTGTCAGTCGCTGTAATGGTTTTGCAATTAGCGAAAATCCACTTATCCATTGTCGACAATATCCAACCATTCCCAGGAACATTCTCACCTCTCTTTGTGTCATAGGAGCTCTCATTCCTCGGATAATTTTTATTCTCTGTCGTTACCTTTCGCACTCCCTTTTCAATTTTATGACCTAGGTATTGAACCTCCTGTTAACAAAACTGTAAGTTCGAGGCATATGAGCTGCAGAACTCACACTTTGCATTAGATCGCCATCTGGTGTTGGGCTCGGATGCTTGCACTTTGTTGTTGTCTTCGAAGAAGTCTTTTGTAGTCATGTGATAGGTGACTCCTCCTTAGGATGATAGTGCGCATGGGCATCGACTCCATCCTCAGATTGTTTTTTTCCGCCATTGGGTTCGGATGCAACTTTCGCGCTCCGGTTCGAAACTATACTTTCAACCATTTTTCATCATACAAAACTTTCAACAACTTCTATCGACATCGAAATCTCGACGCGCCTCTTCATCGATTCCCTTTCCTGCCGTCGACGCGGGCCGCTGGGCCCATCGACGCCGTGAGGCCTACGGCTAATGGAAAGGACGCCCTTCCGGAAATGCCCCCAGTGTGGAGCAAAGTTCCCCCACAGTGACCATCACGAGGTCTGTAACCTGTGCCTCTCGCCCGACCACAACGAGTCTACCTGTCCATCTTGCGCCTCCTTCCGCTCGAAGAAAACCATTCGGGATCATCGAGCTCGAAGGCACGTCATGGCGCAGAGATCCGCTCCAGAACCTGTGGACATCTTCGACGAGGGCCCCGATGTCCCTGAGAAAGATTCCGAAGGTCTACTGATCGTGTCGGAGGCAGAAGACTCAGACGATCCCATCACTCCTGGGCAACGAGTGAGTACTACTGCCCCTACCCCAACCCCCCCACCGAAGCAGAAGGCACCGGTCAAGACTTCGCCTGCTGGCCCCAGTCGCGACCGAAAACATGCTTTGGACGCCCGCCTTCGGGCCCGGCGCTGAAGAAAAGACTCAAGCCTTCCAGTACCTCGGCACCGACCAAGCCGCATGTATTAGTTCCACCGGCACCTTCGGCGCCGAAGCCAAAGGAACACTCGGCTCCGAAATCCACCTCGATTCCAAAACCCACCTCCAACACATCCAAGCATGGGGATAAGTCGGCGTCGAAACCAAGACTCCATGACACAGCCCCTAAGCCAAAGCTTTCGGAGCCGATTTCCAAGACTAAAGACTCTTCCACGCCTTCTAAGGCCAAAGAGCACACAAAACAGCCATCACCTCGCTCGGAACCGAAAAAGTCGGCGCCGAAGCCAAATCTCCAGGAGGAGGAGCTTTTTCATCCGGATCCTGTTGATCCTAAACAAACCAAGATCCACATTAATCCCAAAACTGGACATCTCATAACTGTGCCACGCCACAAGCCCGTACCTGTGGAAAAGGACTGTGCTACTTCACCTATGCCTCCTTCTTCCCCTGTCCTTCCCTCTAACACCCCTCCTCTCCACATCCCTGTTACACCGCCTCAGCCTGTAACATCTCCACCACATGACTATCAAGATGACATGGGGGACGGTGGTGACCCGGATGACACATTCACTGACCCAGATGACCCACCACAGGATGATTGGGGCTACAACGATCCAATAGATCTCCCAGACCTCCCAAGCCCTCCACCATACCCAACAAAACCATCTCCCCCAGATGATAACATTGGTTTTGGGCAACTCATTCACAGGGCTGCTGTTTTTCATGGGGTACATATGCATACAAACGCACCAGAGGAAGATTTCCTCCTAGATACTTTTGAAGAGTCTCAGAGAACTGTACAAACGTTACCCATGATTAAAGGAGTCATCAAGCATGCTCCTGACATATTTAAAGATCCTGTACGGGCCAGAATTCTTAACCCTAGGATCGACAAAAAATATAGACCTGCCCCTGACGACCCTGCCTACATTAAAGGCCAACTCCCTCTTGACTCCTTAGTAGTATCCAATGCTCGTAAACGAGCTAATTCTCAAACTTCGGGTGACGCGCCGCCCCCTGATAAGGAGTCAAAATTGCTAGACGCATCTGGCAAACGAGTAGCTGCACAGGCCACCAATCACTGGCGCATAGCCAACACCCAGGCACTGCTGGCCAGATATGATAGGGCCCACTATGACCAACTAGAAACCCTATTACAACACTTACCTGACCAGTACAAAACGCAGGCAAATGATCTAATTCAGGAGGGCAAACTAATCTCCAATGCGTCCATTAAATGTGCCCTTGATGCAGCTGACACTGCCGCTAGGTCTGTCAACACCAGCGTACTCATTAGAAGGCATGCATGGTTACGCATTTCAGGCTTCAAGCCGGAGGTTCAAACCACCATTTTAAACCAGCCGTTCAATCACAACCAACTCTTTGGTCCGGCTGTAGACACTGCCCTTGAGAAAATGAAAAAGGACACTGAAACTGCCAAATCAATGGGAGCGTTGCAGTCTCCACAACACCGTGGCTCCTTTCGTCGCTCCTTCTACAGAGGAACCTCTAGAAACACCAACACAGACAGTTCCTCTTCTTTCAGAAATACCACCCAAACATCCCCCAATAGAGGATACTTTAGAGGAGGTTACCGAGGGAACAACAGTAAAGGGAGAGGCCGAGGTAGCACCAACACCCGTACCTCCCCCGCTGCTAAACAGTGACTTCCCTCCACTTCCCCCCGACCATTCCACTCCTGTTGGGGGATGACTAGCACAGTCCCTACCTGTCTGGAACTCCATTACAACAGACAGGTGGGTGAGACAAATTATCCAATATGGTTACTGCCTGGAACTTACAGCTGCCCCCCAAACATACCACCCAAGCTGCGTCCAATGTCCATGAGACCATCTTACACTTTTAAAGCAAGAAGTTCTTTCACTGCTTCAAAAGCACGCCATAGAGCCAGTCCCTCTACTACACCAGGGAACAAGGGTTTACTCCCTGTATTTCCTAATCCCCAAAAAGGATGGCACCCTAAGGCCTATTCTAGACCTCAGACCCCTCAATCAGTATATACATTCGGATCATTTTCACATGATCACTCTCCAACAAGTGCTTCCCTTACTACAACAAGAAGACTTCCTTGCCACACTAGACCTCAAGGACGCCTACTTCCACATTCCCATACATCCTGCTCACAGAAAGTATCTAAGGTTCGTACTCGATGGACAACACTACCAGTTCAAAGTCCTTCCATTCGGAGTCACCACTGCTCCAACGGTGTTTACCAAATGCCTTGCAGTAGTAGCAGCACACCTACGAAGACAGCAAATACATGTCTTCCCATACCTGGACGACTGGCTCATAAAAGCCAGATCATTCAACCAGTGTGTCCAACACACTCATCAGACTATTCAAACACTACACAACTTGGGGTTCACAATCAACTACACCAAGTCGCACCTCCAACCCTCCCATATACATCAATATCTGGGAGCCACAATAAACACTTCCACGGCTCTAGCTTATCCCAGCCCAGCGTGGATTTCCAGTATACAAGCCCTCATCACCAAGTTTCAAATCCAACACTCTCTCCCAGCCAGAGTGTTCATGCAACTAATCGGCATGATGGCATCTTGCATTTTCATCGTACCTCATGCAAAACTTCAAATGCGTCCCCTACAAGAGTGTCTAGCACACCAATGGAATCAGGCTCACGGACAACTTACAGATCTGGTGTTGGTGGACAGCCACACACATCGCTCTCTGCAGTGGTGGAACACAAAAAATGTGTCCAAAGGGCGCCCGTTCCTGGAGCCTGTTCCACAAATAGTATTGACAACGGACGCATCACTCACAGGATGGGGAGCACACCTGTTAGGTCATACAACACAAGGCAAGTGGACCACGCAACAAAAGCTGCTCCACATCAATCATCTAGAGTTACTAGCTATATTCTTAGCTCTCAAATCCTTTCAACTCCACGTACAAAACAAAGCCGTCCTGATCCGAACAGACAACATCACGGCCATGTATTACATACAAAAACAGGGGGGGACACACTCTCCACAACTGTCCCAACTGGCACAGAACATTTGGAGGTGGGCCATTCCACAAAACATATACCTTCTAGCCGAACACCTACCAGGAGTTCACAATCAGATTGCCGATCTGTTAAGTCGACAGACACAACAGATTCACGAATGGGAACTACATCCACAAGTTCTTCTACCTTTTTTCCACATGTGGGGCCAGCCAGACATAGATCTGTTCGCCACACAGCAAAACGCAAAATGCCCAACCTTCGCCGCCAGGTTTCCACACCCGCAGTCCAAGGGCAATGCGATATGGATGAATTGGTCCGGCAGATTTGCGTACGCTTTTCCACCACTCCCACTCATTCCACTTGTGGTACGCAAGCTCCGACAACAGTCTCTAAAAATGATCCTAGTAGCTCCCACATGGGCACGCCAACCGTGGTTCACCACACTGCTGGAACTATCAGTAGTCCCATACCAAAAACTACACCTCTCCCCATCACTACTAACGCAGAGCCATGGAGAGATAAGGCACCCAGATCCATCTCAACTGAACCTTGCGATCTGGCTCCTGAAGTCCTAGAATTCGGTTACCTTAACCTACCACCAGACTGTATGAACATTATTAAAGAGGCTAGACGCCCTACCACCAGAGCTTGCTATGCAGAAAAATGGAAAAGATTCGCTATTTACTGCACTAACAATGATATCCAGCCATTACAGGCCTCCACGCAAAACATCATTTGCTACTTACTACATTTGCAAAGATGTAATCTTGCATACTCATCTATACGTCTGCATCTAGCAGCCCTTGCTGCTTACTTACAAAACAGGCAACACTTATCACTCTTTAGGGTCCCCGCCATTAAAGCCTTTATGGAAGGCCTTAAACGGATCATACCTCCCAGATTACCACCTTCCCCAGTGTGGAATCTTAACATAGTACTTACTAGGCTCATGGGACCACCATTTGAACCCCTGCATAAATGTGAACTTCAATTCCTTACATGGAAAGTAGCGTTCCTAATTGTAATCACCTCTCTCAGGAGGGTGAGTGAGAACCAGGCTTTAACCATACAAGAGCTCTTCTTACAAATACATCATAACAAAATAGTTCTCAGGACAAACCCAAAATTCCTTCCTAAAGTCATTTCTCCTTTCCACCTTAACCAATCTGTAGAACTACCCGTGTTTTTTCAAAACCCGGATTCTGAAGCAGAAAGAGCTCTCCACACCCTAAATGTCAAAAGACCCCTAATGTATTGCATTGACAGAACCAAGTCATTTCGCAAAACAAAACAATTGTTTGTAGCTTTCTCTCCACCACATAAAGGTAACCCCATCTCAAAAGCTGGGATTGCAAGGTGGATCGTTAAATGTATCCAAATATGCTACCAGAAAGCCAAACGCACATTATCAATTCCCCCTAGAGCGCACTCAACACGCAAACTAGGGGCTTCCATGGCATTCTTAGGGAACATTCCCCTAGAAGACATATGTAAGGCAGCCACATGGTCTACAACACACACCTTCACTAAACACTATTGTGTTGATGTGCAAGCCAAGCAACAAGCTTCTGTGGGCCAAGCTGTCCTTAGAACACTTTTTCAAACTACTGCAACACATACAGGTGACCACCGCTAGGGAGATACTGCTGTACAGTCTATGCAAAGTGTGAGCTCTGCAGCTCACATGCCTCGAACGGAAAATGCTACTTACCAGTATGCATCTGTTCTTGGCATGTAGAGCTGCAGATCCTCACACGCCCACCCACCTCCCCGGGACATGTATATGTTCCAGTCCTATCTTATTTAGATATACACACATGGACATCCCTTTCCTTTTCTTCTAACTCCATCACTCCCCATTATGGCGAAAAACAATCTGAGGATGGAGTCGATGCCCATGCGCACTATCGTCCTAAGGAGGAGTCACCTATCAAATGACTACAAAAGACTTCTTCGAAGACAACAACAAAGTGCAAGCATCCGAGCCCAACACCAGATGGCGATCTAATGCAAAGTGTGAGGATCTGCAGCTCTACATGCCAAGAACAGATGCATACTGGTAAGTAGCATTTTCCTTTTGATGGGGACACCTTATGTCCACCTTCTGCTAGATGGTTCAGTAAAGCAATGGTGTCAGTAACACATGCTTCTCTTGTTTTTGATGTCACTAACAGGTCATCAATGTATTGAACCATCACCGATTTTTCAGGCATTCTTAAATCTTCCAGTGATTTCTTTAAGATCTGATTAAAGATCGAGGGGCTTTCTGTATACCCCTGAGGAATTCGGCACCATGCCAAAATACGCTCTCTGAACCTAAATGCAAATAATGGCTGGCTATCTGGATGTAACGGGATAGAGAAAAATGCATGGCACAAATCAATGACAGTGTACCATTCTGCCTCACGTGGAATCTGATATAGTATTACAGCAGGGTTTGGTACAATTGGACAACACGGAACAACGATTTTATTAACCTTTCGTAAATCCTGCACTATTCTATATGTTCCATTTGGCTTTTT
The DNA here is from genome assembly GCA_963921515.1 of Calotriton arnoldi. Taxonomy (NCBI): domain Eukaryota; kingdom Metazoa; phylum Chordata; class Amphibia; order Caudata; family Salamandridae; genus Calotriton; species Calotriton arnoldi. The sequence continues at coordinate 134,718 of CAWUFW010018134.1, read as the reverse complement.
CAATCCCATTATGGGCGAATTACATGGACTGCTCATTATTTCTTTCAAAATTCCTTGTTCGACCATTTTGTTTATTACGGGTGTTATTCCTTCAATGATTTCTGGCGTCAATTTATACTGTGGGGTATTTGGAAAATTTGTTCCTTCTCTAACAGAAATTTTAACGGGGTCTACTCCTCTCATTAACCCAATATCTTCACCTGTAAAATCCCACACCTCCTGTTTTACTGTTTCCTTTAATTCATTTGGGATTTTCTCTACATCGAACACAGGAAACAAGTCATTCACTCCTGGTTCTAATTCTGCCATGGTCATTTTATATAACACATCTTCATCTGGCGTCTGAAATGCAATTCCATCCGGAGTACAATAGATGATGCAGTTCATTTTGCAAAGTAGATCACGTCCAAGTAAATTTACAGGACTGCAATCACATACCACAAATCGGTGCATTTCTCTGAATGGTCCTACTTTTACTTCTACTAATTTGGTAAGAGGCGCTTTGATTTGCTGGTTTGAGACACCAACGACTTGGATATATTCACCTGAGAGAGGAAGGTTTGGAATTTCCACTGATCTAACAGTAGAACGGGTAGCTCCAGTGTCCACAAGGAATGTTACATTTAACCATTCACTTCTCCATCCACAAATGGACCTGACTGATCTACCTCTAGAGTTGCGCCAAGCACGCACTCTTCCTCCTCTCCTACGCACCGTCATAAACTTTCATCCGATTCATTCCCATCCTGTCGTAACCAATACTGCGTTATCGCAGCTGCGCGCGGCAATTGTTACCTGCTCTCCTCCGTAGAATCCTGTCTCTGCACTGTATCTCTGTGGATTTACACTCTTGGGAAGTGGTGGTTGTGGCACCTGACTCTGTTGAGTAACTACCTGCGGTTGCTGCAGCTGTTGGTAACTCACCTCACTCTACACCTGTGGATTTAATGATTGATTTTCTGCATTAGCTTTTGGAGGAAATTTACACTCGTTTCTCCAATGCCCTAACTTTCCGCAATTGTGGCGTGGCCACTTTTTCTTTGCTTCTTCTATACTCATTTTGCCTTTACCTTTACCTATATTCGGTTTAGATTTAGTTTGTCCTGTCTCATTACCCTGATTATTTAATTGAGCTTCCTGTTTCTCTGCAACTTTTACTTGCGCCCACATTGCTTTCTCTTTTAATTTTCGTTGTCTACACTCAATGTCATCGCTACAATACTTAGCATACCTCAACACTTCATCCACTGTACTGTTTTGCCACCCTATCATATGCTGTTTAATCATTTCACTTATTTCTGGTTTCAGCCCATAAACAAATCTATATACAAAATTACTCATGTCTTTCTCATTCAGAGTCTCATAGCCACTATACTGTTTGAAGACCAATAGTAGCCTCTCATAGTAGGCATGTACAGATTCCTTACTCTCCTGCGTAGTTCTGTCAATTTTTACCCAATCAGTTTCTTTGGGCGGAATTTTGTTTTTCAAAAAGGTAATAACTTGGTCGTATTTCCTCATGACCTCTGGTCTGTTTTTACATCTCTGGGATATTCTACAGTTGGTCAATCAATAGTAATTTTACATTCCGTCCACAAATCGGCTGGTACCACAATGTCAAACAATCCATCCAAATCTACCCACAACACCTTCGAAACTTTGACAAACCTTTCCACTGGTCTATACCATTCTACGGGTTTCTCTCTCAATTTTGGAAAGTCATTTGTAAATGACAGTATGTCTTGTCTGGACCAAGGGACATGTACATAACTACCTCCTGGAGTTTCTCTTATCGGATACTCCCTTACAACTGACTCCTTGTCTGTCACCGCAAAAGCCAAAGATGTTTTGTCAGTTGTTTTCTCATTCTTTTTAGTCCACCTGCTTCTCCATCTGTCCACATCACCCCACTTTCTCAGCAAAACAATCAGCTCTTTTATCTGGGTTAACCGTCCTGATGTGTTCAGATTTTCTATATCTTTCTCACAAAAATCTACCCTATACGGTTTCTGTAAACTCCTGACTTTCACAAATTCCACTCCTAGTTCATTCGCTGTCTCTTACAATTTGTCATGTAGATTTCTAGCTCTCCAAGTAATGCTCTTGCACAAGAACATTATCTCGTCATCCTGATATGTCTTCAGTTTTTCTGTACCAATGGTCCCTAAAATTAACTCTTCCATATCTATTTTTAGCCTAATTACATCTAATGGTTTTGGTTCTGTCTCTTTCTTTTGCAAATTTCTCATCCACTCATTTAATTCGTCTGGAGTTGGACCTACAGGTGTACTATTTATTTCTATCCAATTTCTATTCTTTTCTGGAGTTTCCGATGCAGACTCAGTTCCCATAGGAATCCTCCTTATTTCACTCTCATTTACTGTCAGGTTAGTAGGTGGGCTTGGTCTATATGAACTGACCAAATTTCTTGCCCCCTCAGTTTCTAGTTCCATCCCTTCTCTCATTCTTTGCAAATTTGAGTTCATGGGGATAACTAAGGAATGTTCATCTATTTTCTGGTTCTCAAAAACTGGTATTACTGGTCCATGTTCATTGTTAACTCTCTTATTTTCTCAGTCAATTCTTTTGTAGTTTTTGCTAACTCGGCTGCATTGTCGCCATCACATTTTTCACTTTGTGGGGTTTTTAACAGTTCATTTGACCTATTTATCTCATATCTACGTTCTGGACTTTTAATCCTCCCAGTTTCCATTGGCGGTGCATTGGGTGTCACCACCGCTGAATTCTGTTGATATGGAGGTGGGTTTCTGTTTAAAATGTCTTCCAGCAACTCATCCTCTGTCTCGCTACTTCCATACCCGTACCTTTCTGTAACTGTATGTTTCTTTTTCTCCGTACACTTCTTTCTTGTACCTTCCTCAACTGCAAAAGCTGGAAACAAACCTTCCGTCATATTAGCATATCTCCAACTCTTCATTCTGCCCTCATGATTCACTCCCCACAACCTTCCAGGAACAAAACCACGATTCTTTTCACCTCTGTATCTTTCTCGTTCATACATCTCGTCTTCCCATTCACCTAACGCTTCAAACTGTGTCGGTCTAGGTCTTGGCTCAAGCTTTATCCTTTTCTCTCTCAAATTTCGAAGTACTGCTACGTTAAACAAACCATTCTCTGGAAAAGCCAATACTCCATCATTCTGAGTATATTTTGTCCAATTTTCTAACCAAATGCAAGTATGATAACCATATTTCAGCATCATGTGCGAAGCTGGTGTTTTCGGCAGAGGAATTACCTGTCCCTCTCTAGTCACTACCTACTTGTCTTTCTTAAAGAAGTTCTTAATTTTCGCCATCCATGACTGTTTTTCTCTACCATATTCATAATAAGCCATATTTCACGATTTCTTTCCCTTCTGCAAGCTCGTAACTCTACTCTGATCCCTATGTGATATTCGGACCTATCCCAGCGCGTCTCACACTAACGCACCAATCCGAAGCCTCTACGTCACTGCTTTTCAGACCTATCTCAGCGCGTCTCATACCAACGCACCAATCAGGGCGTTTTCCGTGTTTCTATTGCACTGGCCAATCCCAGCGCGGCCTTTTCTCAACGTCAGTTCTGCTCCTGACCCCTCCTTTACAAAATTTATCGGCAATATTTTCTTGACTGTTTCTGGTTAGTAACGACATCAAAAACACATTTCCATTGTCTGTTTTCACTAAACAAAGTGATAGCTTACTCAATTTTGCAAGAATACAGTTTCGTTCGATAAGTGTAGCACTTCCCTCTACCTTACCCTTCTTTCAAGCAAGGGGTAAACACGTTTCTCTGGGGATAAAACACATGTGGAGACTACACTGCTCCTGAGAATTAAGGCCAGAGTTTCACAAGAAAACCGGTTGCTATTTCACTCATACATGTTTTATAGAGAAAATGTCCCTATCATAACACAACCTGTTATCACCATTTTGAAAACCCAGACAATGCACTATTCCATGTGACTTCTCTTGCCACACGTGTCCACTTCCTACTTCCCGGAAGCTTCAAAATTTCCGACTTACATATAACATAACACGACTCAACATAAAGTGTTGGACATGAAATAATCAATAATCAATAATCACCAAACTAATCTACAGTAACCATAACTCTGCTACCAAGAAATCTGATCCAGCGCGACAAATATAATTTCTTCTCCTGTGGACATAACATCCAGATTGGAAACACTCCTTTCCAACAACTATACCAATATGACGGTGGGGCCCATAACACCTCATATACATTCACTCACTCAAATATTCCCTGGATCTCATCCACCATTACCTAGGAGAAAAAGTTAATGACTGCTGGAAGAGAACGGGATACCTTTTTAAAGTTGACAAGATAATTTCTCAAACATCATACATAATTAGATTAAATCCTGTCGATTTCTAAAACATCAAGGTATTCCGCTCATTGGTTGATGGACCAACTAGTAGGAATCAGTTGATGGTGATTAAGACCAGCTCAATCACTTTAACCTATTAATATTTGCATTTATTATTGAGCTAAAGAACCACAGACTCATAGTTTTAACTTATAATAAAGTTTATCTAAAGGTTTAAAGATGCATAGGAAATCTCAATTTTATTAATCAATTAATACATTTATTATCATTATAAGGAAGAAACTTTAAAGAAATTATGCATACCCTTTTAGATGGAAAAATAAAGTTCATCACAGCAGATAAATTGCAGATCACAGCATAGAACTCCCAAAAACTGACTGACTGTCCCGCTAAACAGGCCTCCTCTACAGGTCACCTATACAGGTTTCCCGCAACGTTCCCGTTCCTTCCCAGTCAGATTTAAAACAAAAAGATTAATTATTTTAAAAGAAGATGGCCTATAGAAAAATAGCAGCAGTTCTCCAGCATCAGCGTCCAGTGCTCAAAAATTATGTATGAATAGCATTCCTCCTACTTAAGAGCAGGTCCTCTTATACCCTATTACTAGCTTACTAAACAGAAATGTTTCAATCTTTGGGGGGAGATTCACGCTAATTGGTCCATTGGAGGGGTGGCAAACATCTCCTCATTGCCCTCCTTGTTCAAACCAGTTCCGACAAATGTTTATAATTTCGTCCTTTCACACGGTTTTAGGACATTACCAATCCGATTGACAGTTCCTCATTTGTAACTTCTTTTGTATCTTTATTAAAACAGTTCATTGTTAATTCACGGCTGCATCTTCGGTTCCATGCATTCTCGCTGAGTCCCTTTTTGGCACCCATCTTGCTGATAGGTCATGGTGACCTTGATCCCCTTTTCATTCTGGGCTTCTATAAGCAATCACGTGGTATATTTCTGCAGCTTTTCTTCCGTTTGGAAGCCATTTTGCACTTGCGCGTTAAGCTCATCTACCTCGGCAGCCATTTTTACAGCGCGGCCTAGCAGGCCTGAGCGAACTATTATGAAAACAAATACAATAATAGTTAAGAATAAGGAAAATAAACCTTTTTGTTTCCCACCCGTCTTTTTACGTACCCCAATTAGGTGTTACCTAGCAAAAGCGACATATAAAGCTATGTTTACTTACCATCCGCATACTTTTGCCACAAATACAATTTACTACATAGCACAAATCATGCAAGATCACTCTAATTAGTATGCAAACCACTTTGTAATTGTTAGGCCACTTTTTACAATTGTAAGTAGGTTAGTTTGCACATAAATTGCAAGTTACCGAAAATGTCTATAAGAAGACGTAAAATATTGATTAATTGTCAAATTAATTAATAACGTTAATTATTAATATTAATATTAGGGGGTTCAACATTTTCCCTTTTACCTTGCTCCATCAACTCCCCCCTTTGGTGATTTTTAATATCACCACAAAAACCCATGTTACACAATTTTTCAGACAGCATTGTTTCTTGTCCATTTGCTTCTTGTTAGTTTTACACATCTGTATCCCTTTCATCTTGTCTTTTTGTTCTCTCATACATGCTTTCTTTCAGTTCTTCCAGTTCTATTTCACCTAATTCTCGTTCTCTTTCTTTATTTATCTTATTTTCTCTTTTCATTTTGTTTTGCCTTTTTCTCCTTTTTATACATATAATAACAAATTTCAAAAATAACACTACTAAAATTACTACTGTTGCTGATATCAAAACTTTCCCTACAATAGAACTACCTATTTCAGTGAACCATTTTGGTATTGAGGAAAAACTCTTACCAAGCTTCTCCCAAGCATTTTCAACCTCCAGTGGAACAAGTTCTTTGTGCAAATTAGTAATATTCTTTATATACTTTTGTATATTTTCACTTTTATCTGGAATGTAAGTGCAACAATGTTGGACTTTCAGCATTCCACAGACTCCTCAAAGAATGTCAAGGGCAAGTCGATTTTGCATCACCATAGCTCTCATGGCAACCATCTCGGTATTTACCATCAAGAACCCTCCAGCAGTATTCGTTGATAAACGATCTACTACTGTGGACAATTTCCGAATTTTAAATGCATTCAAAGATATTCCCACTGCTGGTATCACTGCTCCAAAAATGTCACCCACTATTTCTGAAAAACTTTCCCTTTTCCTACGTGTGAATGTTGCACCCATTTCGTGTGTTCCTTTTTCTTCTCTTTCTACATGAAAAATCTTTGGAAAGACCAGGCCTAAGTAGCACGACCCATACCAATGGTCCGGCAACCTGTAATAAGCTCTGTTCCCACAAATATAATAGATCCCTGGAAATATTGGATCTTTTCCTCCTTTGAATCCCCATCCTCCTAAAATGTTATAATTATCGCGGCAGTCACAGGAACCCACGAAATAGTTGTCATAGCTAGTTCTATTTCTACTAATGCATAACTTTCCCTGTTGGGGCCAATCTAAAGTCATAGCTGTATTTGTCTTTTTCTTATCATTACTTTCTCCTTCAAATGCCCATAGGGGTGTATTTGCCTCTTCTTCTATTACCTTTCTTTGAAATTTGACTCTTCTGCTTTCCACCATCTCTAAAAATATTTTTTCTCTGTCGCACTCCCACCTACCCTTTCATCTCTCACTCGCAATCCCAAGGCCCCCTCTCATTTCTTCCTTGCACTTTCACCGACCATGTCATCTCTCCCCCACACCTCTCTCATCTCTCTCACACACACTGCCCTCTCTCATCTCACACTCGCACTGACCCCTCTCATCCCTCCCTTTCTCCTCTCGGTACTGCCTGCTCACACATGTTGCCTTACTGCACCTCCTCACGCTGTGCACTCGTCCACCTATCTCCTTCCCTCTCTCTTGGTGCCCCTCCCACTCGTCTCAGTGCTGCTCTCACTTATACTCAGAGACAGTAACATGTGCACAGCCCATCTCTTTACATTTCCCTCTCTGTCGACTCACATGCCAGTCCGGTGCCCATCCTCGGTGCCCTGTCATCAGCTGGTGGGTAATCATTGCCTCTCTGAACACCTGACTTACTTTGAGGTTTATAAGGTTTCTTTGGGACCCCAGGTCCAAAGCCTAGGTGCATTGTGGCTGTCCTGGGCATCACTGTGCTCTTCGTCATCACCCGGCTGCTCTGGTCCTGGACTGTGGTGATGGTCCTTCTGCTCCTGCTTGTCATCCCCTTCATGCTTCTCCTAACTCGTGCCCTGTTTCCCACGGGCCCTATCCAGACCGAGTTTTGCACACGTGGCCCGGGCCCCTCCGAAGAGCCAGTGCTTAGGTTTACAACTTCTGCCCTGGTCAGGATAATGTGCTACATGGCTAAACACTTATTAGGACCCAATAGCAAGACCTATTGGCTATGCCAATTCTTGTCTAGGGGAGCAACCAGGGACCATTGGTGCAGTAGGTGCAGTGGCATCACAGCCCATTGAACCCTGACAATTGTTGTATTTTACTACCTCAACAGTAGTCACTGGGGCCATTTTCCTTGTGTGTTCCAGGGCCCATGGCAACCTTAATATGCTACTGGATGCTACAGGTTTTCCATATTTTGGTGGCGTTGCCTGAGATGTAGCGCTTCAGGGAAGAGCATATCTTCTACTTGGTGCTTTCAAGCTCTACTAATGATTTGCGTAAAAAGATTAACTTTAGTGTCAGGTATTCCAGAATGACTAGAAGTTGTGTGTTGAAGGTGATGTGGGTGATAATATTGGAGCTGAACACCTCTGCGAGTAGCCAGTTCAGTGAGTCCTGGGCGTTTAATCTTTTTTTTTGGTTCTGAAGATGAGCTGACACTGGAGTGTAGGATGGTTTTCACGGATGTAAGCTGGCATTTGCTGAGCCCGTAAGTTATTTTATTGGCAGATTCAATTCTTGAGAAGGCCTCTTTGAGCTCAAAATTTCTTTGTCTTAGAAGATCTTCAAATGTCCGTCTTTAAATGTCTCAATATTACTGGGCCATAACTCACAAGAAGCATCAATGATGTCAGTCAGACAGTCAGTATACTTTATTGTTCAATTAATTAAAATCGTTACAATATGCTATCATTACAATTTACTATCAAAAGGAAAAGTGAAGAAGTTAAAACTCACAGGGTTTGTTAAAAAAAAAACTAGGCAAAGTAATAAAACCTTAAAAACTATTATCCCAACTGGAACTAAGGTGCTGGTGCATCGAACTTTGGTGAATGTTTAATCATAGTCACTCTTGTTTAATGGCCAACTGATAACTTCTTGTGTCTTTAATGGTTTGTGTCAGTGCGGCCCGAATTGCATCAGTAAATTTCCCTAGTCAGGCCATGGTTTGCACTGTGTTAGCAGATAAGCACAAGTCTGAAGCTTCTCTGCATCGACCAAGGCCGTGAGACCTACAAATTGGAAGTACCAGGCGATGCCGCTCGCAAGGTAACTTTGGGCAGCAACACAACAGATGGAGCCAAGATTCTCGAAAGTAACTACAGAGACGACAGGTGAATAAATTGTCTTGCCGGGCCCAAGAAGGATTAAAGTCCACAACGGGCAGTGCAAGAAGTCTCATATAGGTGATTCTTTTACGGGCCGGAACCGACAGAGCTTGGTCAAAATAAGGCTGCGGTTTTCCCGGGATATAAGAGGCATCCAATGTAAAGAGGTTGGGTTGATGGTGTAGGCTTTCCAAGTCCCTTTCAAAGGATATTCTCTTAACCTGTGTGTTCACCGTCTTTTTCCAGGCAATTACCGGGATATCGTGATTGTACAAGTTTTGGGCTTCAATTTCGAGTAGACTCATAGCTGCTGCCAACTGGGCCTGCCATGGGGAACCTCCCTCTTCAAAGATTGTTTTAATTTGCGCTTTCAGTGAGGATGGAGGTGCACGCAACGTGCTAATGTAATACTTTAGTGTGTCACCTGAGCAAGTGATGTCCGGTCGAGTGAGTCCCAGCTCCAGCCTTACTCTGGCTCTTCTGGCCTGTCGTGGGAGAGCCAGAACCTACTTATAGGCAGAAATTTGGAGGTTCATGAGGAGCTTATTATAGGCTCCAGGAAAGACCAGGTGGCCATAGTTAAAAGATGGAACAAGTTTAGCTCTTAGGACTTTCAAAATAGGTTCTGCTGTCGGACTGTGAAGACGCTGGTTTAGACGTCTCAGACTGTAAATAATGCCGGCCCCCTTACTTCTTTGGTGTTTCAGATGGACTGTTGGTTTTGCCCCTTCCGATAGCCTGATGCCCAAATAGTTATAGCTTGTGCATGTTTTAAGTTGCAGTTCGCCTAGGCGCCATTGTGCTGTTTTCTTTCGGTGGTACTTCCCACAAATGAGTATCCTGGTCTTCTCCTGATTCGACAAAAGGTTGTTCTTTTGATTGTACCTGTATAAGGCATTTAGGGCTTTCTGTAGGCCTGTCCGCGTGTGATCCATTATTACAATGTCATCAGCGTACTGAAGGATTTGGAGCCGTACTTTCCCCAGCCTTGGTGTTAACAAACTTGACCCTTCCAGGGCTTTACCCAGGTCGGCTGTACAGAGATTAAAAAGTAAAGGGGCAAGAACACATCCTTGTTTCAGGCCGTTATTAGTTGGTACCTTAGCTGTTACAGTCGTTTGGCTAGTCTTGATGCGGACCCAAGTCCCCTGATGTAGTGCAATTATTGCCTTTAGCAACCGTTGGGGAATACCCCAGGAGTCCAGCTTTTCCCACAGTTTTCCTTGATCGACCCGGTCAAAAGCCGCACTGTAGTCCACGAAACAACAGAAAAGGGGTAATTGTGATGGCTGTATTGCTCGATGTGACAGGTGACCCAGTGCTATGATGTTATCTGTGGTGGAACATTCGGGCCTAAAACCGGATTGAAAGAAAGGAAGGATGTTGTTATCTTTTGCCCAGGCTTCTAGGTCTTTCAATAATATTCTTGCATATGCTTTCGCTTCAATATCCAATAGGGCAATAAGCCGATAGTTTTCTGGTTTCGTGCTGTCTCCTTTTTTGTAGATGGGGAAAAGTATAGAACCTTTCCATGACGATGGGACGATGGATGTGGCGAAAGCGTACTTAAAGAGTGGTGTAAGCTGTTCTGCCCAGAATGCGTGAGAGGCTTTAAACACTGATGCAGGGACCCCATTGGGTCCTGGAGCGCCATCTGTCCTCATTTTTTTGATCAAAATGGTTACCTCAGCCTCTGTGATGTTAAGGAGTATGACAGCATTGCGTGATTCTAGAGAAAGTTGCTGTGAACAAGGGTGGCATATGTTCTGATGGGTTGAGTATAACTGTTTTGCGTGTTTGACCCACTCATTGGCTGCCACTCCGTTCCCTTTTGTCTGTCCAGTATTACTAAGTTGATTAATGTATTTCCAAAGTTGCATATGTCCCCTTTCTTTAAGGAGGGTAAATATTTTCACTCATTCTGCCTCAATTTTCTTAGCTCGTGTCTCCCAAACTTCCTTTCTATGCTCAGCGCGAAGAACTGTTATTGCCTGTGTTTGGGTGCCTTTAATTCCTTTTCTTCTAGCCTTCAAGGCCTTTATAAGGCTGCGTTTGGTTTGATGAGGTCCCCATTGTTTCGTTTGTGGCGAGGGTCGGTGAGTGTGGGTAGCCTGTGCTTTAGTAATTCCAAGTCGGCCCCCGATAGCATGTTTTAATTCCACTAGAAGTGCTTTCCAGTGCTCCGGGAGGTGGCGGTGCTCACAACTATAGGGTTCAACTCTTTGTGTGTTATCCACTCTAAAAGTTTAGGGCCAAGGTTTGTGGACCATTTTATTCTGCTCAGGATTTCATGATTTTCTTCTCCGGTAGAGGTCCCTAATGTTTCCAGTTGCGGTGCGGTTTTCCCGTTAAGCTGAAAAATGACCCTCAGTGGTCTGTGGTCGCTCTCACCCCTGTTGAGCACTTCGAAGTTGTTAAAATGTGGAACCAGGTGGGCTGAGATAAAGATGTAGTCAATTGTAGACTTGTCCCTGAAGGTAGGGAGAGGGAGCCAGCAAGGATCCGCAGCTATTTTGATAGTGTGCGCGGAAACCAAATTTTGATTATGAAAAAGCTGCTGCAGGAGTGCAGCTTCAGTGTGTGGTAGGGAGTGAATTTTCAAGTTCCCTAACTCCCGGATGTTCAGGTCCCCGACAATGACAGGGAAGTGGTTTTTTTGCTAGGCGGCAGGGTTAACATAACAGTTGATTAACAGAAGACGAATTGTTTTGTTGTTGCTTTTTAAACCACTAATGAGTACTGCTTGCAGATCAGGAGTGTTAGTTACAATTAAGGTAGTCTCTATTCTACGAGCGTGATTAATGAAAATTGAGAGGCCACCAGATGCTCTCCCGAAAATGTTGCGTTTTATGGCTGCAGAATGAAACTCATAGAAACCTGGGAGAATCAAGGGTTCCGTGGCCCAATTCTCTTGTAGGCACAAGATGTCGTTTTCTCTAAGATAATTGGTTACTGAAGTGAAACCAAAGAGTCTTTTTAGCCCAGCTACATTACAGGATATAATGGACAACTGTTTGTTGGTTTCCGAGTTTCTGATGCTGGTCTGATGGTAGATGGCCTTTGTATAATTAGTGGTGCCGTCGGAGTGGCTGATCTTCAGGGCAAGTCAGAGTTCCGTGTCCAGAGGTGTGCATTGGCCCACTGATGTAAACAGACCTGTGATTGAAGGTACTTGTTATCTTATAAGCGTTATAAGATTTTGGCTTTGCAGCTGGACTGTTCCCTGGTTGGTTACTCGCTGTCCCCCTTAAAATGGAGTAAACTTCGTTCTTTGGCGGGGGTGCTGTTAGCACGTGCGGATATTTCTCTGGTACAGAGATTGCGGTGCCAATTCCCCAGTCTGCCATTATGGATTGTTCTTCTAGTGTTAGCCCCACTTGGGTGTGACGACTCAGCCCGATTGAGGTTGATTCGCCATGAGAATCACTAGGAAGGCTCAGGAACTTGACCCAGGCAAGGTCATCCGATTGTATTTCTGCCAGAGTGGGGATATGCTTGAATAGGCGAAGTATATTGCCCCTGTTTAAGATGTCATGTTGGCCCTTGAGGTGATATCTGGGCGTGAGAATTACTTCATAGGTTGTTTTGCTGATTTGATTCGCTTTAGGCTGTGCTCTTAGTCCCGTCTGAGCAGTGCTCGAGATGCAGCTTGGGCCGGCATCTCCTTGACGGGTCTCTAAATTGAAAGTGGGGTTTTGGAATGACAGAATTTTGCGTCATGGATCCTTTGAGGATCCGGGGGGAGAAACCCTTGAGAGATGTGTGCCCTGATAGTAGAGCCTTGTTCATTGGGCGAGCATGGTTGACTATTATGCTCTAGCTTTGTGATGTTTAATGAAGGAACTGATTGAATTTTGAATGCCGAACCTGGTAGGCTGTGCAAGTCACCTGTTCGGGTGGTTGGAGGTGATGATCTGTCAGTCGCTTGTTTAGAGACAGTTGCCATTGACGCTTTGGGTATTAAATTGCTTGAGGCTTTCTTTTTGGCGAAGATTGGATAGAGTCGTATTTTGTCGTTGTTGGTTTGTGATGTTTGATTGTAGGATGACAACGAGAGAGCGACTTTTTTGGAAGCTTTGGCCTTTTTCTCTTGTTTCTTTAATTTTTTCTTGGCCCTCCTCGAGAGAGGCTCATCTTTAATTTCTGAGTTTGGCGGGCTAGTAAGGCCACCTGTTTGTGCCTTTAGTGAGACTACCAAGTCAGTTAAAATTGTAGGAAGTGTTGCCCATTTATCGATGAGGGCTGCACATGAGCAGGTGCAGGGACAGATATCCTTATTATCGCAAAGCTTTTTCTCCATGTGATCCGCCTTATTACTCAGTTCCACTAGACGTTGTGCGATGGTGGATAGGAGATCGATTTGCAGCTCCATTTTGTTCGATTGCCAAAGTAGTGCCCTTGCCATAAAGTGAATTGTTTCTCTCGTTGGAGTTGGTCCTGTGTCATTGATAAGACTACTATTTTGAAGGCTTTGAATAGGTGGAGAGAGCTGGGTTTCCCTGACCGATCTGAAAAGCTTTGGAGTGAGCTCCAGTGTTCTTTGTATCTTCGTTTCCAGATTTTGTAAGAATATCGGTGATGTTGACTCTCTAACACTTCAGTCATAGTTGGTCCGTATCCTAAGGGCTCAGTCGGACTTGACTGGACGGGGAACTGCAGAGAGGGTTGTTGTTGACAGTGTATTTGGACTGTAGCAACCTGCTCATGGTTTCCTAGGATCGGAACGGTGGTGTCCACAAGTAAATCTCTTGCAAATTTGTATTCATTTCCTGGGGAGCGGCACGGCCTAGGGCAGGATTGGGACCGGCGTCTCCCGATGTGGATACATTGCTCTTGATTTGCAACAGGTTTACTTTCGGGAGGTCTCCCTGAAAAGTGCTTTGTTCCGTTGCTGACCTTGGCTCCTACCTTTGGGTCAGACAAGGCAGGAGGGTTTCCAACGTTGGGGCAACGTTTGTGTAAAAATTGGGTTATGAGGCCTGTTGTTGGAGTCTTTAAAAAAGACTTTGGGTCAGGGACTGCGTTCCGTGTGCTCCTTAGAATTCTAGATGATGCTTGCTTCAGGGGCATTATCTATGCAGCAGCGTTTGCTTGGCCCTGCAAGGGCTTTTTTTGGTCATCCTGCCGTTGGGAGGCCCGGTTGTCAGCGGCTGTAGGGGGCCACAGCAGGCTTGTCCTTCCTCCTTGGGACTTTAAATGTCTCAATATTACTGGGCCATAACTCACAAGAAGCATCAATGATGTCATTTAACAAGCATCATGAGTAATGTCATCTGTGAGGTCATAAGCAGTTCATGGCGTGGGTGCTAGTTATAGTTAGCTCAGTAAACTGTAACTTGTGAGTTTCAGTGTATTGGTCGCCAATGGGTATATATAGGTGAGGTCTGCGTTTACAGAGGAAACACGTTTTGTGGTTTGCTAATTATCTTTGGCACCATTTTTGTTAAATATATTTTGTTAAAACAAAAACACAGGAAGAAATGCCATAGCATAAACCATACGTGCAAGGGGAAAGGATGTGGCCTAACGGCTAGAGCGGTCGACCTTGAAGCTGGGGAACCGGGTTCGAGATTCGGCAGGGACACTCGACATCCTGTGATTCTGGGCAAATCACTTAATCTCCCCGTGCCTAACAAAATGATTGTGTCCATCTGTGACAGTAACTGGTGCTCATGTAAAGCGCTCTGATACCTTCGGTCAAGTTTGCGCTATAGAAAACTAAAAAAAAATATGCAAAGGTGCAGAGTACAATATGCTATTTATCACCAATATGTATTTGTTATACTAAACAATGGTAATAAATAACATATTTCACTCTGAGTAGGTCCGTATTTTGTAGGTTGCCCTGAATGCTGAGAGTTGTATGAGATGTTTGTAGAGTGATGGTAGTGATTCTAGGCTTGTAGAGTGTCGTGAGTGGTTCCATGTATGTTGAGTGATGTGTGTGGTTGATTCCATTTTTATAGAGTGCTCTCAGTGGTGCCAATTTTTGTACAATGTTTGTAGTGCGTTCCTGTTTGCTGGACGCTCTGAGTTGTCCAGTGTTTGTCGGTGTATTTTGAATGGCCTAATGTTTCTAGAGTCTTTGTAGAGTTTGAGTGCTAGGAGTGTAAGTGTTAAAGTTTGTAGCGTGCCGGTGGTATGTCCATGTTTGTAAGTGCTGTTGTTGGTTTCATGTTTGCAGACCGCTTTGAGTGGTTCCATGTTTGCAGAATGGGAGTAGCGGCGCCATGTTTTGTATGTTGTCATCAATGCTGTGAGTGGTACTAGGTTTTGTAGAACACTGTGAGTGGTTCCATGTATGCAGAGTACTAATTGTAGTTCCATATGTATGGACCTCTGTGAGCGTTTTCATGTTTGTAGTGATGATTCCAAGTTTGTAGAGTTCAGCGAGTGGTTCCATGTTTGTTGAATACTTTGAGTGGTTCCATGTTTGTTGAATACTTTGAGTGGTTCCATGTTTGTTGAATACTTTGAGTGATTCCATGTTTGTTGAATACTTTGAATGATTCTATGTTTCTAGAGTGCTATGAGCAGTTTCAAGTTTGTAGAATGTCAGTAGTGGTCCGATATTTTGTAAGTTGCCATGAATACATCCATGTTGTTGGAGTGCAATGGGTGGTACTTGTGTTTGTAGAATGTTGTGAGTAGGTCTCATGTTTGTAGAGTGATGGTAGTGGTTTGCGGAGTGTTGTGAGTAGTTCCATGTTTGTAGAGTGCTGTGAGTTGTTCCATGTTAATAGAATGGCAATAGTGGTTTGAGGTTTTCTACGTTGCCATAAATGCATCTATTTTTGTAGAGTGCAGTGAGCAGCGGTAGTGTTTTTAGAGCACTGCTTATTGTTCCACCTTTATAGAGTTCAGTGAATGGAAGTAGTGGATTCTGTTAGTGGTTCCATTTATGCAGAGTTCCAGTATTGGCTCCATATAAAGTGGTTTCTTGTTTGTAGTGTGCTCTTAGTGGTTCCAGATTTGTAGAGTTCAGTGAGTGATACCTTGTTTTTAGAATGCTGTGAATGATTCTATGTTTGTAGAATTCCAGTAGTGTTTTGATGTTTTGTAGGTTGCTGTGAATGCATCCATGTTTGTAGAGTAAAGTGAGTGGTACTAGTGTTTAATGACTGGCGTGCGTGGATCGAATGTTTGTAGTGTGATGGTCGTGGTACCCTGTTTGTAGAGTGCTGTGAGTGGGTCCATGTTTGTAGAATGGCAGTAGTGGTTCCATGTTTTGTTGGCTACCATTAATTTTATGAGTGGTACGAGTATTTGTAGAATACTGTGTGCCGTTCCAAATATACAGAGTTCTGGTAGTGGTTCCATCTATATGTTACTCTGTGAGGGGTTTCATGTTTGTAGTGTGCTCTTAGTGGTTCCAGGTTTGTAAAATACTGTGAGTGGGCCCATGTTGGTAGAATGCCGGCAGTGCTTCCATGTTTTGTAGGTTCCCGTGAATGCATCCATGCTTGTAGAGTATATCAAGTGGCCCAAGTATTAGTAGAATACCATAAATTGGTCTGATTTTTGTACACTGATGGTAGTGGTTTTGGGTTTGTGTTCCTATGTATGTAGAGTGCTGTGAGCGTTAAAGTTTGTAGCGCTCTGGTGATAATTCCATGTTTGTAGAATGCAGTGAGTGGTTCCATGTTTGTTTGAGTGCTGTGTGTCATTAGTTCCATATTTATCGAGTGGTGATTTATAGAGTTGCTCTGAATGGTGATGATGTTAGAGGCTGGTAGTAGGTGAATGGTTTCATGTTTGTACAATACTAATAGTGGCTTCATATTTGTAGAATGACATGATAGGGTTTATGTCTATGTTTGAAGAGTTCTGTGAGTGGCTCCGCGTTTGTAGACTGCCCGTACTGGCTTCGTGTATATGCAATAACATGGGAGGCTTGATGTCCATGTTTGTAGACTGCTTCTTGTGGCCCCATGTTTGTAGAAGGACATGACAGGGTTCATGTCTATGTTTGTAGACTTCTGTTAGTGGCTCCATGTTTGTAGAACGACATTCATGTCCACGTTGTAAACTGCTAGTAGTGGCTTCTCGTTTGTAGACTGCTAATAACATCTCTTATGTAGGTAGGCTGCAAGTAGTCACAGCTCAATGTTTGTAGACTGTTGATAATAGCTCCATTGTTGGTAGAGTGCTAGTAGCATCTTCATGTTTGTAGACTGCTGGTAACAGTTCTATGTTTGTAGACTGCTGGTAGCGGCTCCATGTTTGTAGACTGCTGGTAGCAGCTCTATGTTTGTAGACTGCTGGTAGCGGCTCTAGGTTTGTAGACTGCTGGTAGCGGCTCCATTTTTGTAGACTGCTGGTAGTGACTTCATGTTTGTAGACTGCTGGTAATGGCTCCATGTTTGTAGACAGCTAGTAGCATCTCCATGTTTGTAGACTGCTGGTAACAGTTCTATGTTTGTAGACTGCTGGTAGCGGCTCTATGTTTGTAGACTGCTGGTAGCGGCTCCATGTTTGTAGACTGTTGGTAGCTGCTTCATGTTTGTAGACTGCTGGTAATGGCTCCATGTTTGTAGACTGCAGGTAGCGGCTTCGTGTTTGTTGACTGCTGGTATCGGCTCCATGTTTGTAGACTGTTGGTAGCTGCTTCATGTTTGTAGACTGCTGGTAATGGCTCCATGTTTGTAGACTGCAGGTAGCGGCTTCATGTTTGTTGACTGCTAGTAGCGGCTCTATGTTTGTAGACTGCTGGTAGCGGCTCCATGTTTGTAGACTGCTGGTAGCTGCTTCATGTTTGTAGACTGTTGGTAGCTGCTTCATATTTGTAGACTGCTGGTAATGGCTCCATGTTTGTAGACTGCAGGTAGCGGCTTCGTGTTTGTTGACTGCTGGTAGCGGCTCTATGTTTGTAGACTGCTGGTAACGGCTCCATATTTGTAGACTGCTAGTAACGGTTCCATGTTTGTAGACTGCTAGTAGCAGCTCCATGTTTGTAGACTGCTAGTAGCAGCTCCATGTTTGTAGACTGATGGCAACAGTTCTATGTTTGTAGACTGCTGGTAACAGTTCTATGTTTGTAGACTGCTGGTAGCGGCTCCATGTCTGTAGACTGTTGGTAGCTGCTTCATGTTTGTTGACTGCTGGTAGCGGCTCCATGTTTGTAGACTGCTGGTAGCGGCTCCATGTTTGTAGACTGCTGGTATCGGCTCCATGTTTGTAGACTGCTGGTATCGGCTCCATGTTTGTAGACTGCTGGTAGCGGCTCCATGTTTGTAGACTGCTGGTAGCGGCTCCATGTTTGTAGACTGCTGGTAGCAGCTGTCTGTTTGTAGACTGCTGGTAGCGGCTCCAAGTTTGTAGACTGTTGGTAGCGGCTCCATGTTTGTAGACTGCTGGTATCGGCTCCATGTTTGTAGACTGCTGGTATCGGCTCTATGTTTGTAGACTGCTGGTAATGGCTCCATGTTTGTAAAGTTCTGGTAGCGGCTCCATGTTTGTAGACTGCTGGTAGCGGCTCCATGTTTGTAGACTGCTGGTAGCGGCTCCATGTTTGTAGACTGTTGGTAGCGGCTCCATGTTTGTAGACTGTTGGTAGCGGCTCCATGTTTGTAGACTGCTGGTATCGGCTCTATGTTTGTAGACTGCTGGTAATGGCTCTATGTTTGTAGACCGCTGGTAGCTGCTTCATGTTTGTAGACTGCTGGTAATGGCTCCATGTTTGTAGACTGCTGGTCATGGCTCCATGTTTGTAAACTGCTGATAGCGGCTCCAGTATGTAGAATGACCTGACAGGGTTCATGTGCATGTTTGCAGAGCTCTCTGAGTGGCTCCATGTTTAGTGTGAGTTGTACTGTGTTTGCCTGTGGTAACATTATTTGCAGTGTTGGCAGTGTGCAAGTGTGTGCAGACCACCTAGAGTGGGCTGATGTTAGTTGGGCGCACGACTGCTGATCTGGCAAGGCCCATTGTTTCAGCACCACTCTCACGGACCGCCCCTCACACTAGTCTCCACCTGCTGTGCAGGTTTCATAAGAGCCCGGCCTGCCTCCGGATGGTTATTAATATCAGTTTAGCCTCGGAGTGCACGTCCCCGTGAGAGAGATACACTTGGTTTCCACCCCAGCGCTCTGCACGCTCATTCGCCGCATGCATCTGTCTTGAAGCGCCTGTGAAGTGATATTTCAAAGCCTAACGCCGTGGATGAAAAGTTTTAAATGATTCAAACGCATTAAAATGAATTAGGCGACTCTTCTGAGCACAGACGTCTTCTTGTAAATTCAAGCACCGGGGGGTGGGGGGTGGTCCAGCAGCAGGAGTGCGTGGTGAAGGCAGAAAACCTCACAGAGTAAAAGTTCATAGCTACCCATTGGGAAGCCTGCGTGAGTTTATTGCTAAAAGATGCTACGTATTATAGAGTATGGGATATATGTGTGTGTGTTAGAGTGTGTGGGCACGGGTGCGAGCCTACTTGCATTTGGGAAATGTATTTAATTGGATTTAAAGAAAATTTCAAACTATTATTTTCGCAATTTCACTAGGAACAGTGAACTATTTACATGAATTTATCTTACTGTGACAACCACTAATTGAGTGAAAGTGTGAAACAAAGTGATGAAGGTGAAAAAATTAGAAATTATTCAATCAAAGGTTCATTGAGTCTTGCAATTTACAGTCTATCTTATTTGCATGTACCAAGGGATGATGTAATTCATCCAGGGCACAACCCTCTTCTCATCGTCTAAATTCTGTTAGGAGACTGGAGCGACCTCAGAGACAGTTATGTTAGTCCACTATTTTTCTCGCCTGTGTTCCTGTTTGTTTTTAATTGAAATGTCTGCATCTCCCTACTGAAAAAATGTCAACGTGTTTCGGTCCCTCCTTATTGGTTTCAGGACTTGGACTGGGAGCAGTTAAGCTTGAGCCTACAAAATGCAATGATTGGAATTTGTTATACTGAAAACGAAAACGTGCTTTCTAACTACTGATGATGTGCACCTAGTGTGTTTGATACCTGTAAGAGTTTATTGCTTGGATATAGGGCACCTGTTAAAAACGCGAGAAGACTGCACTGAAGTCTGATATCAGGATAGAACACACAAGAGTGGGTACAGGGAATTTAGCTGGGCGCCATACCACAATGTGTGAGTCCTTGGTCCTGAGACGCGATTAGAGCTGTGATCAGAGCCATACATTCCACCTAGCTATCTCAGTGGTCTTCCCTGCATGGATAATAAATAAGTCATTAAGTGAATGTACTCTGAAGGTCTAGCTTCAGGCTGCATCGGAAAACAATACTTGCCCAAGGTGGTCATTCCAGCCCCTGCGATCCTTGTCGAAGAAGGGATGTTCCTGCATTTGCAGCAGGTGCTTCTTCTACGGTACCTTTCTTGGGGGGTGATTCTGCCTCTGTTTATATTTCCCGCTCAGGTGGATGGTCACTTGCATTTGAATGGAGGGTGAACTGAGTTCTAAGAATGGAGGTGGTCCCTTACTTAGTGGTGATGTAGTTTTCTTTAAAGATGTGTACATTCATCTCTTTCCTAAACGTGAGCAGTTTTGCCGTCCTAGAACCTGGTGCAAAAAATACAGAAGGCGCATTGTCTTGTTTTGCTATTTGATGTCCTGGCTATGGATGTATTGAGAGACACCTGATGTGGTAAGCTTGTCAGACAGGTTGGCATGGGTGCTGGTCATAAACGCTTTGCAGATGATGTAGCTGGTTTCAAAGTTGGTGGAAGCTGGCAAGTTGAGCCAATGGAAATCCATCTGGGGAGGAGTGATTTGGTAGTATTTCTTTGGGTGTGCTGTAGGGGTGCTCTTAATGAGGCCCAGTATGGAGCCAGGGAGACCGGGATGCAGGGCTTTGCCCCCACTTAGAAACAAGCGCATGAGGGTTTGAACAACAGTTGCTTATTCTTGACGAAATTAGAAATTCATTCTTGGTGGGGATGAGCTTCAGGTAGATTCTGAACATCTATGCCCTTTCTTTGTTGCTCTCTCTTGTACGTCTGCTCCCCTCCCCCCAGCTGCTCTTTCTCGTTTATTTTTGCTTAAACACACCACAGATGAGTCTTAAGTTGTTTCTTAAAAATTGTAAGGTTTGGTAGGGATCAGAGAGTAACCGGCAGGGATTCAATGCCGTAGATGTCAAGACCTCCAACGAGCAACCACTTATTTCTAGCCTTTTTAAATCTTGAAGTCTTGACCAAAAATGCAAGTTAGATCTTAAAACGCACAATGACTGATACCAAGCAAACATGGATGACATATATGTTTCCTGACCTTTGTTATAAATTGTCCCATATAGGAGACACCATGCTTTAAAGTAGCATCTTTTTGCCACAGGCAGCCAATGGCCTTTTTGCAAATGGTTTGAAATAGGTGAACCTCTCCTCAGCCCCAGAATCATCTGTGCGGCTGCATTTTGAAGTATCTGAGGTTTTGGCGAAAGATATTTTGGTAAATCAGCAGTTGCAATAATCCATTCCGGACAGTTTGCATCAGACCTTTCCTCGAAGCAGGTGGTAGAAAAAGGAGTCTTTGACATATGATTTTCAAAAGCCGACAGCTGTTGGTGCAGATGGATGCAACGCGTTCCACAAAAGAAAAGTTGGCGTCAATAACGACTCCCAATTTTCTTGCCTGATGAGAGCAGGGAGGCAAAGATCTCATTCTCTCCCTCTTGTGTTTCTGCCCCTCCATCTGTGGGCTGCTTTTCCCCTTCCTCCCCCACCCACTCCTTCATTACAATACACATTTAATTAACTCTTTCACGCTAAAAAATATGTATTTTGGTATTAACCAATCTAAAGGGGCCTGCCATCATATATCAGTAAATAAAAAAATTAAGTCCTATATCATTCCGCTGGTGCGCGCACACGTTCTGACACATACGCGTGTCAATGGAGTGACGCGACCGCCATTGCACCTTTTATTCTTTTTCTTTATTTTGAAGATGCTTCCCAGTGTCCCAATGCTGTACAGTATAGCCACAAGTATTTGACAGAGCCAGTAGGTCTCAAAGGCAAGGCTTATTGGCTTTGCCAATGCTTGTTCCTTTTTTCTGTTTAGACCCGCCATGGTTTCCATGGTAGTCCCGAACAGAAATAAAGTGCATCGGACCTTCTGTTTGATGTACTTACACCCACGGTCCTGAGTCCACCAGGGGCGCTGCCGTCGAAAACATGACGGTCCACCCAACTCTAAAAAGAGCAGGCGGACCGCCAGTTTCGTGGACAGGGTACCTGTCTACCAAACTCTAAATGTGACCCTTACTTTCCTAAGGTGCTTACTTCAATCATAGGAATGTATCCACTGGAACTCTGTGAGGATTAAATGTAATCTACCGCGTGGCGGGTTCTCACCGGCATTTACACAATATTGCTTTAGTAGTGCATTCACAGTGTTTTACAAAGGTGCTTGCTTTCAATAAGGTGTGGGCTATTCTAAATCAGACCCAAAGTGGGTTAAAAGGGCTATTTCTGTAACAATGAGAGACAGGCTTGTCCAAGGCTTACTGTACTTATTTTGGCAATGAATGATTTTAAGAACAGGTCAAACCTAAGTATTTTGTCCAAAGCATTTTGGAGTCACCAGGTCATAAAAAAGTTCAATAAAAGGATAGAAGTCTTTACACCCATATCAGGACAGGACAGTGTTTCATTTATTATTCACAGGATACAATTGAGTGATTGAAAATATATCTTTGCCCGACAGACAGAACAAAGGATATTTTAAATATATAAGCACAGTGGCGGCACTGGAATATAAACTATAGTTCCAATGCTAGGTAGGTATATTCACTGGTTCCTACTGTATATGAACATGTGTGTTTGAAAAGTTCAGGTCGGCATAGCATCGGGTAACTTAGACAGCAGGACTCCATCTCCTGTTTCAACACACAGATCCACAGGGATTTCACTTTCAGCGTTGTTAGCTGCGCAAATCCATCACGATAAAAATCAAGGAAATAGCCAAATATATTCTTCTAAGTTGAGGTGCTTGCCCTGATTTCAGCTTTTACCACAACATGGAATAATTTTCTAATGGGCAAGTATTATGCCTTTAAGGCATTGTAGTGTTGTGTTCCACCTTTGTCAGTTGGACCTTGGCTGGCAAGAGGGAACCACGCTTGGACAGGTTGTATGAATAAAGCTAGGGGCATCTTGGACAAACCCTGACCAAGAGGAGAATAAGGGACAGATTTTGGTGGCCGGAAATGGATGATGAGGTCACAAGTTGGGTGGTAGGGTGTCAGGACTGCAAAGAGAGCAAGAAGAGGTTGAAAACTGGATGTGCAGTCCAAGGTCATATCGAGGATGCTGGGAAAACTTGAGGTAGTGTTTGTGTGGACTTTGTTGGACCTTTGCATGGAGCGAAGACTTAACTGAGATAGGCCCTCGTCATGGTTGATGTTCATTTGAAGTGGCTACATGTCAAATTTATGAGAGGTGTCGACTAAGAGTACTATATCTGTTTTAGAAGTAGTATTTGGGGGGGGAGTTCCTCTCATGCTTATAACAGACAATGCCACTCGACTTACTTCTCATGACAGGAGAACATTTTTGGAAAATAGTGGAATTAAGCATAGACGCACTGCTTTATACAACCCTCATGCAAATGGCCTTGTGGAAAGGGCTAATCGCCAGGTGAAAGGTACCATTTTGACGGCCCTTCAGAGTGGTGAGGACATTGAGAAAATGGTTAATGAGCTAGTGTGGGAGTATCACACAACTGAGAATAGGGTTACCAATATTTCTCCATTGAAATGTATTAGAGGAAGGAGGCCAGTCGCCAAATTGCTACCAGCTTGGTTGTTGATGCATGGTGGGAATGTCAAGGTGGATGCGGCTGCACTGCATGCCAAGAAGGGAAATATTAGAGCAAGAGATTGGGTGAAGATCACGAAAGAACGGTTGGGGGCTGTTTTGTCCAAGTGGAACTTTTAAAGTGAAGGCTGTCCATCATTGGCACGTGGTACTTGAGAATGGGGACAAATGGAATAAGTAGAGAGGAGCCTTGTATCACAAGGTAGGTGAATGCCTTCAGGAAGTGAATCCTAATACAAGTGGCATTAGTGGTTTTATGATCATAGGAGGATGGAGACATGGTTCGGGGTAGAGGAGTGGTGAGTGAGAGGGTGAATGGTGGTGTTGATGGAGGTGGTTGCAGGAGGGGTGGAGCTGAAGCATTGAATAGGACACAAAGGAGTCGCAGACCTCCTGTATATTTAAAGGATTGTGTTCAGAAGTAAATTTCTTACCTCGTTTAGCTGTTGTTTAAGTTATGAATATTTTATTTGTTTCCCAATGTGAATTTAAGGGAACAGTTCTAAGTTTCTTTTGACGTGTTATCTCACTATTTCTTTTTTGTATATTTCTTTACAGCTACTGTGCGCTTTTGTAAGGGAGGGTGATGTGTTATACCTTTAAGGTATCGTAGTATTTGCGTTCCAATTCCATGTTCTGTAGAGCTTCCCTGAGCGTGTGTTCCACCTTTGCCAGTTGGACCTTGGCTGGCAGGAGGGACCCACACTTGGGAGGGGTGTCTGAATAAAGTTCAGTTTTTGGAATATACTGAGAAGTCATCATTCCTTCACACACCAAGAAACAACACACAACACGCTTTTTATGAACAAGTACTGAACCAATAACCACATCAAGCAAGCCAGAAGCACACTGTACATCATAAGAAGAATCTCCAGAACACAGGACAACGAGACGAGAAGCATCACAGTGAAAATTACCAAACAGCACACAAACACTGCACCAAGTCATCTACAGTGAAAACAATGTCACCCAGAGATAACCAGAAGGATACATATATTTCGGATCTCTGCAGATTAGTAACTTTACTTAAAGTGACTGGCATCCGGGCATCCTGAATCACATGTTTGTCCACCTACAACAGACAGAGTAATCAGTCTCAGACTCATCTTTCTCGAAGAAGATCTTGTGCTCTTAGGAATTGGTGTCTACCAAGCTGCACTTATCTCTCTCCGAAGGCAGTTTGTGCGACCAGAAATGAGCCTCTCGCCACACTCACTTAGAGCATTTTGTTAACTGAGCAGTTCAGAGTGGGGAAGCTGACCAGTGACATCAACGGACTAAAGTGCCTTGATTGTACTTTCCATGCTGGTAATTTATATTTTGAGATATTTGTACTTGACATTTTAAAGAAAGCAAACAACTTTATTTATGTTTAGGAAAAACCTCAGGAATACTATGGCGTTATCTTTTCACCTGTACCCTAGAAAGAATGTCACAAGGTAAAATTACAAAATTCCCCAGACCTGCAGTCAGAGAAAGGATAGTAAACAAAGCTATTAGAGTTGAAACAAATAGCAGCACTTTGTCAAATGAAGTTGCCAGTCATGAGACTGTTCTTGAATGCACTGGAAATACGTCAGGACTAATAACTACAGCCCTCTTTATTCTTCATCTGAGCTCCATTTAGCATCTACGATGTATGGGTGTGTCCCTACTGCAGCTCTCAATCACTTGCTTCCGTCACCCATCCCCGTCTCATTGGATCTCAGCCATGCATTGGTTCGTTGGTTTGAATTCCATCCTCGTCCCCAGTGTAGTGCTTGTTTTAGTGACAACTGGAGCCTGTCAGTTTTACGTACAGCAGAGTTACAAGTAGAAAGCACAAAGATGTAGACGCTCACGTCCAGCCAAGAGCAGAATATCGTCTTACTCCCCGAGTAATTCTTGAGCTCCCTCAATGGCACTCTCTGATTACTCAGAAACACTTTCAAACAGGCAGAAGGAGCACTGTGATTCAAATAATGAGTCTATAGAGTATACAGAGTCACAAAAACAGTTGACATTCATTACTACTTACATTTCTTCAAGCCTTCAGATCTTGAATAAGCATTGGGGCTTACTAGCTGGTGTGCCTGGTTTGGAACCTGTGCTACCAAACAAACCTATGATTACTTATAGGAGAGGTCGTACTATCAAGGGTATTGTTTTGTTAGTCCTATTTATTTACCCTCAGTTAAGAGGAGAGATATGTTGAATTGGCTGCCACAACAACCCAAAGGTTTCTTTACATGTACTACAAGCACTATGTGC
The DNA here is from genome assembly GCA_963921515.1 of Calotriton arnoldi. Lineage (NCBI taxonomy): Eukaryota > Metazoa > Chordata > Amphibia > Caudata > Salamandridae > Calotriton > Calotriton arnoldi. The sequence continues at coordinate 108,824 of CAWUFW010018134.1, read as the reverse complement.
CAATATGGCATTAACAAAACTACTATGTTTAAAATCAATGTATCATGCAACTATAAGATCAACTCATCCACCAATTGTCGGTTGGCTTTTGTTGTGTATGCCATTGTATGTACTTGTAAGAAAGCGTACATAGGCAGTACGGCTAGAGAACTAAGATTCAGGATAAGTGAGCATGTCAGGGCCAGTCGTATAGAGAGGTGGCCTATCCTTTGTAATTTCATGTGTGTGATAGAGACTTTAATCACCCTTTTAGATTTCATGGGATTGATGTGATAATATCAGATGCTCGTGGTGGTGACAGGGAGCTTGCACTGAGGCAATGTGAGGATAATGGATATCTCGCCTACGAACAGTTGATTTTGGTTTGAATAAAGAACATGAATTCCATAATTTCCTTTGACCTTCGGAGAAATGTAAAGTAGTTTCAAAAAATTTCTGGAGTGGGAGCTTGGTCATTGGAATAAACTTATAGTAAAGGGATGAAGAATTTTGGCTGTGTTTCTGACCACTAACGAATACACTGATTTTGCTGGATGGACTAGATATGGGCTTATGTGCAATGTTATTACTCTTCTAATGCCCGCCTAATGGGATTATGTATTCATAAGAGTACTGATGTTCTATACAACCATTCCTGTATTTTAATTATGTTTATTGACTTCCAGTGTTAGAAATATAAATCAGGCTATGGTTTTGGTACATAGGACTTTGGTGCGCCAGTTGGAGACAAGGTTTATTCTCTTCTTCTTTGCTCTTCTTTTTTCTTTTCCTTTTTCTGGTATGAAATGGTGTCATTACTGTTATAAGATGCTCAACGCTTTTTCCGTCAAAGTCCTGATTGTCAGGATGTGCACGCACTCATCATCAAAAACTTTATTCGATGTTAGAACAAAAGATCATAAAAGTACAATTCATCATATCCTGGCTTCTAATAAAGTGACAGTGCATAAGGTTCAGCCTAACTTTACGGCATAAGTTAAATACCATTTTAACATTCTTCAAAAAGATATTAATACTTAAAAATAAAACCGAGATTACTAGATGATTATCCCCCCCACGGCACTACGTGCCTTTCATGATCAGATACAGAAAACATCTTGCTCAATCCTGCCCTTTCCATACAATACAATTCCACTTTACAGTAACCCTTCGCTTGTAGTGTGTGCTCGGGGGGTATGCTGCTAAGCAGAACTACTTTTATGACACAGCTTCCTCACTTGGGCGCTTACAATGTCTAAAAAGTGAGTTTCCTTTTCCTTATGCAAGCCCACAAAAAGCTAGCTATTAGAAAGCTTATATCGGGGTTGCTAAGTTTTTTAAGAAAGCTAAAAGCCACTCTACATTGTCTAAAATTGTATTGTCTTAAAATTAGGTAAAATATATCTTGCTCTTTCTACTTTATATAAATTGCAAAATAAAACTATGTGGAGTTCTGACTGCTCTGATCTGCCGTCACAGGGACAGGCAGTCAAGCCAGCGGGATAAAATTTTCCTGCGGGATAACCCACCATCAAAGGAATCAAGTTCATACGAAACCTTAATAGAATAAATCTGTGCTGTAAATTCTGGATTTCCTCTAAGTAAAAGTAATCTCCCTCTGCTATTGGCGGGAGATGACGGTATAATCTCACTGGTGGTTTATCTTGGTTTGCTTCCAGTCTATCATGCGCCACCTTTGCTAGGAATTTAGCTTTTCTTTCTTTCTTTGAGAATTGGAGGCATGTGCTTGGGTCTAAATAAATCCTCTAGGCCCAATGAGTTCAGAGTTAACCTTACATAACGGAGCCATTCTATTTTGTGTGCATTGTCTAATTTTAGGCAATTATTTATGATGGATTGGGTCAGGTGTACTGTATCCCTCCTCCAAATTGAGTGCCATACTAATATTGGGGCAAGCCATATTGTGTTGCCAACATAGGGTAATCCCACTTCTGAATGGCAGTTAAAATTAGAGCAAGATACAGGGAGCGATACCTGCCATTTAAAAAAAACTATCCTCAAGTTTCTGTAAGTGCTTTATAGGGGCCATCCCCCACACCCCTGCTCCATAGGTAGCAGCCGAAATTGTCTTTGCTCTGTATATTGTTTTTACAATTTTTAGAGGTTTTGTGCCAAGTTTCTTGGCAAATTTAGCGATGGCTGCCATGCTACTTTCCGTCACCAGAGCCCTATTTTTCACCATGTTAGCCCAGATATGACCTTTATTGAACGAGACCCCCAGATAGGAAAATGTGTCTACCACCTCTAGTCTGCGGGCCCCTATATGAAAGGATGGCACTTTCCTGCGCCCTGTTGAACCTGCTATCAATATAAAGGATTTAGATTAATTGACCCTTAAATCCAGGGATGTCATGAAGGTTTCATAGGCCGTTATCATACATTGCAATGCCCTGCCCATTCTGGCAATTATTACTGTGTTGTCGGCATAGGCCAATAATGGTGAGGTAAATATGCCAAAACTCGGGACATCTGGTATTGAACCCGCCAGTACAGCCTCAACCCTGTTCATGTATATTGAGAACAAAAATGGGGCAAGGACGCATCCTTGTCTAACCCCCCTTGATATCCGGAACGGGCGTGTGCATTCCCCTTCTTTGCCGTATCGAACGCATGAGGTGGACTGGGAATACAAATGGCAGATGAAAGTTAATATTGGCGGGTCAATCCCTACATTCTCCATTATCTCCCATAGTTTGGAATGGCTCACACAGTCAAATGCTGCGGATAGATCCATGAAGGCCATATAGATTTTTTCCACTTTCGCCCTAGTGTATTTTTCTAAAATTAGGCTCTGGTTCAGGCATTGGTCGATCGTGCCCCTCCCCCTTTGAATGCCGTATTGGGCTGGAATCAATATGTTCTTCTCCTGAGCCCATTCTTCCAGCCTATGTAACAATAGCCATCCCATTCGTTTCGAGGTGCTGTCTAACAGGGAGATAGGTCTATAATTATGCGGCTCATTTTTGTCTCCTTTTTTGAAGAGTGGTATAATTACACTAGTACCCCATGAGGCCAAGGGGCCTCTCTTGGCTTTCGCATTTAATACATTCCACAATAAAGGGGCCCATAAATCTTGAGCTTCCAAAAATAAGTCAATTGGGACCCCATCTGGCCCCGGGGCCTTTGCCTTACTACACTTACCCAGCCCCTTTATTATTTCTTCAACAGAGAAGGTGAGGGACTCTGTTTGTACAGTCGGGGAGCGTGGCTGGTTAATCGGACATATTTCATTTGATCTGAAAATCTTCTCAAAATGGGTCACCCAAGCATCCTCGCCCACATGGGAATCCAAAATTGGGTCCTTAGCGTTTTTAAAATAGGGGTTATTTACCACCCTCAAAGTCCCTGCTATTTTTAGTGGATGCTGCCAGTTCCAGCTGTACCCAAGCCTCATCTTTCAGAGCTGTTACTCTTTGTTTCCTTGCTTCAATAAATATCTTGCACAGCGATTTTATCCTCCCTTGGTCTCTGGGTACTACTTTCAGGGCTTTATGGAGATCTTTTAAAGATTGGGAGCAGGCATGATCAAACCAACGCCTAACCGGGGCCTTATTTGTTGTTTTACTATGTGTCAGGGCATATTTCACTCCCTCCAATATTTTCAAAAAATCGAAAATGAGGAGGTCATCAGGGAGATTTACATCCAGACAATTTTGTATATACTCCATATTCTTGGATACTATTTGTGGGATTATTTTTTCCTTGTCTATTCTTTCTCATTTTAATTGGCATCCATTATTTCTTCCCAAGACCGGTTTGTCAATAATTTGTTTTTGCCTGTCCCCGAGGGGTCCCACTAACATGGATAAGGAGAGGATGGCGTGATCGCTAAAGCTTGTGAATATTGTCTCTACTTGTGTCAACTTTCCACCAAAAGATTCTGAAGCTAGTACAAAATCAATGGTTGATTCGTACTCGTTACGTGTAAAGGTCTTTATGAATTCTCCGGAAGATGTATCAACTCTATTTCTTATCTCCAGATTTCTAATGGAGAGTAGTCTGTTTAGGCTCTGCCCATATTCATGGTATATAAAATGATTTACCGGGTCGCCCTCCATGTCCATAAGACCACAAACCATCTTGGTAGAGTATTTACACGGCTGTGCATTAAAATCTCCTACCCACACAATATTGAAATTCTCCCGAAAGTCGCTACCAATTTTATTAAGCTCGTTTTCCAATAAAGCCACGCCGAGTGCATGTTCTCTCCAAAGTTGTTATTGTAGTAATGTATTAATAGCCAATCCTGTCCACCGACTAACAGAAGAGGAAAATACGGGCACACCCTCACAAATTTCATTAATCTTATCGGGAGGGTATTTGATATTAACGTTAATAGGCCACCTCCTGCTCGTCCTGATTGTGTTGGTACGGCCTCCGTCTGGAACGAGCGATACACATCTAGAGCTATTTGATTTGTTGCCCACGTCTCCTGTAAGCAAATCATATAATATTTTTGCCAACCCGCCAGCCACTGCGTATTGCCCACCTTCGCCTTAATACCTGCAATATTCCAGGAGGCTAGCTTTAACCAGCTTCCAAAATCTACTTCTAGGTCCACTAAGATAATTGGTTTATCGCTATCATTTGCCCTAATATGCTCCAGCCCTGTTAGATGTGTGTCAGCTTTGGGTAGTCAATCGCAAGATTCTAGCTCTGACAAAGGGGCAAATCTGTTCGCTGCTCCCCAGTTGGAACTCCCCAAATTTCCCGGAATTATCTTGGCAGTTGGCTGGTCTCTATACCTCCCGGAGAAATTTCCACGAGGTACCAGATTACATAAGGAGACGGGGCTATAAAAGTAATCCAGGGATAAAGCAAAAATCTGAGTACAAGGGAAGGCTACATTATTAAGTTGGCGTCTCAGGTAGCTCACCAATTGGTTATCGTTAAAATTGATCGCTATGCAATCCCCCTTTAAGTCTTTCTTTGAACTGCCCACCCAACCCACTCTTCTGGCCATGATAATATGGCTGGCTAATCCCCCATTTCTTCCTGGCCCAATGTAGGCATGCGAGTTAAGCCAATAAAGTGACTTATCCATCAGCTGCTCTGTAGATTCTTTCTGCCCCTCGCTCAATACCGGGACATTTGCCAAGACCAGGACCAGCGACGATGCAGCGGGAGTGAGATCTAGGGATTGGTGCTGCTGCTGCCTATTTAGCTCTACCTCACCTTCCGTCAATTGCGAGGCCCTCTCCTCATGCAATTCCCCCCTCTCTTTCAGATGGGAGTGTGTTCTTCCTTGCCTTGTTACACCCCCTTCAACTATCTCCTCATGCTGAGCAGTACCACGAGTACCACGAGCAACTGGCAGGGGGCCAACAAGGCGAGAGATAGCTACAGGCGGTGCCAGCAATGGTGTTTACTTGGGCAGGGTAGGAATGTTTCCCTCCCCTTGTCCCCCTTGCCCCCCTCCCCCTTCAGACTGTACACCCCCCCAAGTTGGTCCATTATTGAGGTTCCCAGATCCTCCTACAGCCCCTCCCCCTGTGGACCCCAATGTCAGTCTGTGAATTAGCAGCTGCAATAGGAGTGTCACCATGTTCTCCAGTCTATTCCATCCAGCCTCGTCGATCATAACCGGGACTAGATTAATAGAAGGTGGCTGATGCGTACTGGGCTCTCCTTCACTTGGTGTCAGGAGTCTTTTGGGTTTTAGATTTTTTATTAAGTCGGGCTTTACTTTTTTACCACATCTTTTTCTCTTAGCTGCTGGTTCGATGTTAGTCTCCACAATGGGAGCAGACTCGATTGCGGTTCCTGCAACCAGATTGTTGCAAAGTCATCCTGTGCACTGGGCACCCCCCAACTTTTTGCTGATTGATACTGGTGGTAACTGACTCTGACTGACCCTGGGCTCTGCCTAACCAGGCCCAGGGCCAGTGCAATGCTGAAAGAGACACATTAGAATACAGTTAAAACACCTACATACACTAGGGTACACAATGGTATGGTGGAGTACCCCTGTGATTGACATGACCTACCCCATAAGCCCCTAGTATATAATAGGGCAGGGGAATTGAAACTACCTATCAGTCCCTAGTATGTAGTAGTACAAAAGGGGATGATGGACGGAACGTTTGAGCCAATCAAACACTCACCCCCAGTCAACTGATCTGGGTTTAATCCATCATCATTCTTTAGCTCACTCCACCACCCCAGTTCAGACATGGCCATATGCAAATCAGTTTGACCCTGTGCCTCATGGGAACAATCCAGCCCGAACTGCCAAGCCATGTCTTCCCTGGACCGGAAACAAGCATCCTAGGACCGGTTTCTGGCATTCCAGCCGTCATCAGCCAGGCTTGCTTGAATCCAGTGGCAAAGTGAGCAAGGGACCCACGTCTGGGCATACCCCCGCCAACTTAGGGCGAACAAAGCGATACAAAAGGGGATGATGGACGGAACGTTTGAGCCAATCAAACACTCACCCCCAGTCAACTGATCTGGGTTTAATCCATCATCATTCTTTAGCTCACTCCACCACCCCAGTTCAGACATGGCCATATGCAAATCAGTTTGACCCTGTGCCTCATGGGAACAGTCCAGCCCGAACTGCCAAGCCATGTCTTCCCTGGACCGGAAACAAGCATCCTAGGACCGGTTTCTGGCATTCCAGCCGTCATCAGCCAGGCTTGCTTGAATCCAGTGGCAAAGTGAGCAAGGGACCCACGTCTGGGCATACCCCCGCCAACTTAGGGCGAACAAAGCGATACAAAAGGGGATGATGGACGGAACGTTTGAGCCAATCAAACACTCACCCCCAGTCAACTGATCTGGGTTTAATCCATCATCATTCTTTAGCTCACTCCACCACCCCAGTTCAGACATGGCCATATGCAAATCAGTTTGACCCTGTGCCTCATGGGAACAGTCCAGCCCGAACTGCCAAGCCATGTCTTCCCTGGACCGGAAACAAGCATCCTAGGACCGGTTTCTGGCATTCCAGCCGTCATTAGCCAGGCTTGCTTGAATCCAGTGGCAAAGTGAGCAAGGGACCCACGTCTGGGCATACCCCCGCCAACTTAGGGCGAACAAAGCGATACAAAAGGGGATGATGGACGGAACGTTTGAGCCAATCAAACACTCACCCCCAGTCAACTGATCTGGGTTTAATCCATCATCATTCTTTAGCTCACTCCACCACCCCAGTTCAGACATGGCCATATGCAAATCAGTTTGACCCTGTGCCTCATGGGAACAGTCCAGCCCGAACTGCCAAGCCATGTCTTCCCTGGACCGGAAACAAGCATCCTAGGACCGGTTTCTGGCATTCCAGCCGTCATCAGCCAGGCTTGCTTGAATCCAGTGGCAAAGTGAGCAAGGGACCCACGTCTGGGCATACCCCCGCCAACTTAGGGCGAACAAAGCGATACAAAAGGGGATGATGGACGGAACGTTTGAGCCAATCAAACACTCACCCCCAGTCAACTGATCTGGGTTTAATCCATCATCATTCTTTAGCTCACTCCACCACCCCAGTTCAGACATGGCCATATGCAAATCAGTTTGACCCTGTGCCTCATGGGAACAGTCCAGCCCGAACTGCCAAGCCATGTCTTCCCTGGACCGGAAACAAGCATCCTAGGACCGGTTTCTGGCATTCCAGCCGTCATCAGCCAGGCTTGCTTGAATCCAGTGGCAAAATGAGCAAGGGACCCACGTCTGGGCATACCCCCGCCAACTTAGGGCGAACAAAGCGATACAAAAGGGGATGATGGACGGAACGTTTGAGCCAATCAAACACTCACCCCCAGTCAACTGATCTGGGTTTAATCCATCATCATTCTTTAGCTCACTCCACCACCCCAGTTCAGACATGGCCATATGCAAATCAGTTTGACCCTGTGCCTCATGGGAACAGTCCAGCCCGAACTGCCAAGCCATGTCTTCCCTGGACCGGAAACAAGCATCCTAGGACCGGTTTCTGGCATTCCAGCCGTCATCAGCCAGGCTTGCTTGAATCCAGTGGCAAAGTGAGCAAGGGACCCACGTCTGGGCATACCCCCGCCAACTTAGGGCGAACAAAGCGATACAAAAGGGGATGATGGACGGAACGTTTGAGCCAATCAAACACTCACCCCCAGTCAACTGATCTGGGTTTAATCCATCATCATTCTTTAGCTCACTCCACCACCCCAGTTCAGACATGGCCATATGCAAATCAGTTTGACCCTGTGCCTCATGGGAACAGTCCAGCCCGAACTGCCAAGCCATGTCTTCCCTGGACCGGAAACAAGCATCCTAGGACCGGTTTCTGGCATTCCAGCCGTCATCAGCCAGGCTTGCTTGAATCCAGTGGCAAAGTGAGCAAGGGACCCACGTCTGGGCATACCCCCGCCAACTTAGGGCGAACAAAGCGATACAAAAGGGGATGATGGACGGAACGTTTGAGCCAATCAAACACTCACCCCAGTCAACTGATCTGGGTTTAATCCATCATCATTCTTTAGCTCACTCCACCACCCCAGTTCAGACATGGCCATATGCAAATCAGTTTGACCCTGTGCCTCATGGGAACAGTCCAGCCCGAACTGCCAAGCCATGTCTTCCCTGGACCGGAAACAAGCATCCTAGGACCGGTTTCTGGCATTCCAGCCGTCATCAGCCAGGCTTGCTTGAATCCAGTGGCAAAGTGAGCAAGGGACCCACGTCTGGGCATACCCCGCCAACTTAGGGCGAACAAAGCGATACAAAAGGGGATGATGGACGGAACGTTTGAGCCAATCAAACACTCACCCCAGTCAACTGATCTGGGTTTAATCCATCATCATTCTTTAGCTCACTCCACCACCCCAGTTCAGACATGGCCATATGCAAATCAGTTTGACCCTGTGCCTCATGGGAACAGTCCAGCCCGAACTGCCAAGCCATGTCTTCCCTGGACCGGAAACAAGCATCCTAGGACCGGTTTCTGGCATTCCAGCCGTCATCAGCCAGGCTTGCTTGAATCCAGTGGCAAAGTGAGCAAGGGACCCACGTCTGGGCATACCCCCGCCAACTTAGGGCGAACAAAGCGATACAAAAGGGGATGATGGACGGAACGTTTGAGCCAATCAAACACTCACCCCCAGTCAACTGATCTGGGTTTAATCCATCATCATTCTTTAGCTCACTCCACCACCCCAGTTCAGACATGGCCATATGCAAATCAGTTTGACCCTGTGCCTCATGGGAACAGTCCAGCCCGAACTGCCAAGCCATGTCTTCCCTGGACCGGAAACAAGCATCCTAGGACCGGTTTCTGGCATTCCAGCCGTCATCAGCCAGGCTTGCTTGAATCCAGTGGCAAAGTGAGCAAGGGACCCACGTCTGGGCATACCCCCGCCAACTTAGGGCGAACAAAGCGATACAAAAGGGGATGATGGACGGAACGTTTGAGCCAATCAAACACTCACCCCCAGTCAACTGATCTGGGTTTAATCCATCATCATTCTTTAGCTCACTCCACCACCCCAGTTCAGACATGGCCATATGCAAATCAGTTTGACCCTGTGCCTCATGGGAACAGTCCAGCCCGAACTGCCAAGCCATGTCTTCCCTGGACCGGAAACAAGCATCCTAGGACCGGTTTCTGGCATTCCAGCCGTCATCAGCCAGGCTTGCTTGAATCCAGTGGCAAAGTGAGCAAGGGACCCACGTCTGGGCATACCCCCGCCAACTTAGGGCGAACAAAGCGATACAAAAGGGGATGATGGACGGAACGTTTGAGCCAATCAAACACTCACCCCCAGTCAACTGATCTGGGTTTAATCCATCATCATTCTTTAGCTCACTCCACCACCCCAGTTCAGACATGGCCATATGCAAATCAGTTTGACCCTGTGCCTCATGGGAACAGTCCAGCCCGAACTGCCAAGCCATGTCTTCCCTGGACCGGAAACAAGCATCCTAGGACCGGTTTCTGGCATTCCAGCCGCCATTATCCCCTTTTGTATCGCTTTGTTCGCCCTAAGTTGGCGGGGGTATGCCCAGACGTGGGTCCCTTGCTCACTTTGCCACTGGATTCAAGCAAGCCTGGCTGATGACGGCTGGAATGCCAGAAACCGGTCCTAGGATGCTTGTTTCCGGTCCAGGGAAGACATGGCTTGGCAGTTTGGGCTGGACTGTTCCCATGAGGCACAGGGTCAGACTGATTTGCATATGGCCATGTCTGAACTGGGGTGGTGGAGTGAGCTAAAGAATGATGATGGATTAAACCCAGATCAGTTGACTGGGGGTGAGTGTTTGATTGGCTCAAGCGTTCCGTCCATTATCCCCTTTTGTATCGCTTTGTTCGCCCTAAGTTGGCGGGGGTATGCCCAGACGTGGGTCCCTTGCTCACTTTGCCACTGGATTCAAGCAAGCCTGGCTGATGACGGCTGGAATGCCAGAAACCGGTCCTAGGATGCTTGTTTCCGGTCCAGGGAAGACATGGCTTGGCAGTTCGGGCTGGACTGTTCCCATGAGGCACAGGGTCAGACTGATTTGCATATGGCCATGTCTGAACTGGGGTGGTGGAGTGAGCTAAAGAATGATGATGGATTAAACCCAGATCAGTTGACTGGGGGTGAGTGTTTGATTGGCTCAAGCATTCCGTCCATTATCCCCTTTGTATCGCTTTGTTCGCCCTAAGTTGGCGGGGGTATGCCCAGACGTGGGTCCCTTGCTCACTTTGCCACTGGATTCAAGCAAGCCTGGCTGATGACGGCTGGAATGCCAGAAACCGGTCCTAGGATGCTTGTTTCCGGTCCAGGGAAGACATGGCTTGGCAGTTCGGGCTGGACTGTTCCCATGAGGCACAGGGTCAGACTGATTTGCATATGGCCATGTCTGAACTGGGGTGGTGGAGTGAGCTAAAGAATGATGATGGATTAAACCCAGATCAGTTGACTGGGGGTGAGTGTTTGATTGGCTCAAGCGTTCCGTCCATTATCCCCTTTTGTATCGCTTTGTTCGCCCTAAGTTGGCGGGGGTATGCCCAGACGTGGGTCCCTTGCTCACTTTGCCACTGGATTCAAGCAAGCCTGGCTGATGACGGCTGGAATGCCAGAAACCGGTCCTAGGATGCTTGTTTCCGGTCCAGGGAAGACATGGCTTGGCAGTTCGGGCTGGACTGTTCCCATGAGGCACAGGGTCAGACTGATTTGCATATGGCCATGTCTGAACTGGGGTGGTGGAGTGAGCTAAAGAATGATGATGGATTAAACCCAGATCAGTTGACTGGGGGTGAGTGTTTAATTGGCTCAAGCGTTCCGTCCATTATCCCCTTTTGTATCGCTTTGTTCGCCCTAAGTTGGCGGGGGTATGCCCAGACGTGGGTCCCTTGCTCACTTTGCCACTGGATTCACGCAAGCCTGGCTGATGACGGCTGGAATGCCAGAAACCGGTCCTAGGATGCTTGTTTCCGGTCCAGGGAAGACATGGCTTGGCAGTTCGGGCTGGACTGTTCCCATGAGGCACAGGGTCAGACTGATTTGCATATGGCCATGTCTGAACTGGGGTGGTGGAGTGAGCTAAAGAATGATGATGGATTAAACCCAGATCAGTTGACTGGGGGTGAGTGTTTGATTGGCTCAAGCGTTCCGTCCATTATCCCCTTTTGTATCGCCTAGTATGTAGTAGGGCATTGCAGTTTAAGAGGCCAGCAGCCTTTCTGCACTTGCATGTGTGCACTGCTGAGGCCTGAGGTCAGTTTTAAAAGCAGCCCTGGGTGCCATGGCTGCTTTTAAAAAGTAAATTGTGCCCAAACTCTACTTTGGGGCACTTAAAAATGGATAACCTACAATGTTTTGGCATATTAGGAACCCCCAGGGTCTCCCCTAGGTATCCCAGGGGTGGGGGGTCAGATATTTATAAGGTACACCCTTATAAAATGAGTTTTTATATGCCTGGGTAAAGTGAAATTTCACATTTCACTCCCCCATTGTGGTAAAGTGCTGCCCAAATTCGACTTTGATGCTAGGAGCACTGTGAAGTGAGGATCTGCAATATTTTTACAGATTCAGAACCCCTAAAGTCTCCCCTAGTTGTCCTATGGGGTGGGGGTCCTGTAGATATAAGCAAAGTACTTATAAAATATGTTTTTGTAAGTCCTGGTGCTGGAAAAATGGCCCAAGTCATTTTTCCCATTGCAAATCCCCTGTTACATAGGTTAACATGGTGGGAAGTTATTAATTAATAACTCTTGATAGGAGAGGGCTAGAAGTGCCATTCAAAGATTTCCCCGAATGGTATTAATAAATGCAACAATATGATATTGTTGAATTTCTCCTAAAGTGTACCTACCAGAAGTTATAAGACTTTCTTGTTTGTAAGTCCAGATTCAGCCTTCCAGTGGTCTGCCCTGATTGGTCAGAGTTAAGTGGATTAGCCAGCCTGCCTGGAGAGGTGATAAAGAGCCCCTGGGGTTATGCAGCTGGGCTGGGAGGGCAGTGTGCTGGTCCACAGGAATACCAGGCCAGGGGGAGGGGTTGTAAACCATGGGCTTCAAAGAGAAAAGCAGAACCCAGTGTCATTTACAACTCTAAACTTTCTACCTCAGGCAGATGGGGGATTAAGGCAGGTATGAGCAGATGCAGGGGGGAGAGTCTAAGTAAATTAGCCATCCTAGGGGGTGTTTAGCCAGCTCTAGCCTCCTTGCTGAAAAATCTGCCTTTGTGGATTTGGAAGATTTGATGCACTCTGGGACAAAATAATGCCACACTCTACAGGAAGTGGTCATATGTTTGAGGAGTTACCCTGCTCCCATTGGTCAGGAGTGACCTCCTGTCTGACCCAGAGAACATGGAATAAGTATCTGAGAGGGGCAGAGCCCTCCAGATCTGCTGCTTGAAACTTATTGAAGCAAGACATTGCCAAGCTGATAGGTTTTGCTGTGCAAAGATTTCTAAGGCCTGATCTCTGAAAACTGCACCATCTGAAACTACAGCCCTGTGGATTATTTTGCTGAAAAAGAACTAAAGAGTGGACTCCCTGAAAACTACAGGTTAAAAGAGCTCATCTGGAACATCACCAACTAAATCTGCACCTTGGAGAACTACCAGTGGATTTGTAAGGGTGATGTCCCAGTGGATTGTGGGAACTGAAGTCCTCAACTTTCAAGGACCATCTTGGAGCTTCCAGACCCTTGGAGTGAGTTTGAGACACTTTGGGACCCTTTGAGGAACTTCAGGAAGAAGTTCAAGAAGTTTGGAGAACTTTGGAGGAACTTTGAAAAAAAGCTCCATAGAGGGACCGACTCAACCTGGTCAGCCAAGCCGCCTGCCTTCAACCGCGAGCCGGCCAAGCCACCCAGGTTCGTCCCGCTAAAGCTCCATCGGTCCAACTTCCAGAGTTTGACCGGGACTAGAAGAAATCTGAAGCCGGCGAACCCTCACCGGTTCCGGCTACATGAAGAGCATCGAGAGACCCCGCGAGAAAAAGCTCCAGAAAAGTTTCTAATTCCGCTCGTAGAAAAGGTGACCGGGAGCAACCGCGAGAGCCAAGCCGCCTGCCTTCCATCGCGTGCCGGCCTGGATTCCTGGGTTGCCCCGCTGAAGCGATCTTGAGAAATTTTCTAAGTCCGCTTCAGGGAAGTTGACCTGGACCTCGTCACAAGTCAATCCGGCGAACCCTCACCGGATCCGGACTGGCTGGGAGCTTTGAGGACCCTCGGGAAGAAAAGCTCCAGAAAAGTTTCTAAGTGTGAAGGTAGAAACTGAGACCGGGACCTGCCGCAAGCTGTAGCCGCCCAGGGCTCCATCGCGGTCGGCCTGAAACTTTGACTTTGCCCCGGTCTATCACGAGCAGGTATCCCAATATGGTGCTATAATCTTCTAAGTGCTATATTTTATTAAATCTTTGAAAATTCATATCTCCGGTTCCCTACATTGGATTTTTGTCGTTTTGGTGTCATTTTAAAGATAAAAATATTTCCTATGTTTATAAATTGGTGTTGGATTTTTATTATGTGTTGTGTCTTATTTACTGAATTGGTGTTTTTAAATGCTTTACATACCTGTCTTTGAAGTTAAGCCTGTCTGCTCGCAGCCACGTTACCAAGGGTTAAGCATGGGAATAATTTTCTAAGACCTATGCTGAGTCCTATCATGTGTTAGTGGCCTTATTGCCAGTGGCAGACCTACATTTGCCCCTACCAATAATCCACTTTCCAACATTTGGTGCTCAGCGGTGTGGATGAGGACTTGTGTTTAAAAAGTACACCTTTCAGTGAATGATTTAAGATTATAAAAATCCTCTAAATTGCCTTAGAACAAAACTTTTGAGTTTGATTTTTGGAATTTGGACTAGACTGTTTTTAATCCATTGTTTTGATTTTTCAAAATTGTTCTAAGTCTGTTGTGCCTAGTTTTTGTGGCACAAAACTAGGGAACCATGGAGCTGGACCTGTCTAAACTGTCCCAGTTCAAGCTGGCTGAGCTTAGGGAACAGTGTAGGCTTAGGGGGCTGCCTGCGCCAAGAAGATGAGGAAGGCAGGGTTACTTGAGTCCCTACAGGCCTGGGTCGGGGCAGCTGAGGAGAAACCAGGGGGGTGGGAGGATGTTCCCCCCAACCTCACCCAAGAGGGGGGTGAGGATGAGACCTCTTCCATTGTGACTAGTGTTAGCCAGGTGAATCAAGGTGGTGGTGGGAATGGGGAAGGGCCCCTTACTCAGGAACCACTACCGTCCCTTGCAGAGAGACAGCTTCAGGCTCAATTAGCTTTGATAGCTTTAGAGCAGGAGAAATTGGAATTGGCTAAGAAGAGATGGGAGGAGGAGTTGAGAAGAAATGGTGGCAGTGAAAATGATGAAGATTTTGAGATGTCCTGGGGTGGTGCATTTTAACCTAAACTTCCCAAGGGTATAGTGCCCAAGTACACAGAGGGGGATGACATTGACAAGTGGTTAGCAGCTTTTGAGAGGGCCCTTAGAATGAGTAGGGTCCACTCTAGGTATTGGGGTGCACTCCTGTGGGAGTTGATTCCAGTAGCTGGGAGGGATAGGCTCCTGACCCTGACGGGAGAGGATGCAGAATCATACCAGCAGATGAAGGCATGCTTAGTCAAGAGATTTGGTCTGACTCCAGAGCAGTACAGGGTGAAGTTTAGAGGCACCCAGAAATTGAGTTCAAAGTCTTGGGTAGACTTTGTGGACGTTTCAGTGAAGGCACTGGAAGGCTGTATTGTTGGTAACAAAGTGGACACATATGAGGGATTGTATAATTTGTTTTTGAAAGAACATATTTTGACTCATTGTGCAGAAGAGAAGTTACGCCAGTATCTAGTGGACTCTAAGCTGACAGACCCCAGAGAGCTGGGTGAAGCAGCTGATGAGTGGGTGAGAACCCGGGTTTCCATACAGCACCAGGGGGGTGACCAGAAGAAAGGAGGACAGGTCCCTCCCCAGGGGAAAGCCCAAGGGAAAGAAGGTCAAAACCAAAAGGAGTCCTCCAAAAACCCACAAAAACCTGCACAAGGAGGGGGCCCCGAGCCAACCCAAATCCAAAGGGAGGTGGAATCAGGGAAAGAATGGTAGGTTCTTTGATCCCTCAAAAGTGGGTAAGTGCTTTGACTGTAACCAGCCAGGGCACAAGCAGGGAGATGCTGTCTGCGCCAAGAAGCTCCCCCTAAGGGGCCATCCACAGGGATTGCCAGTGTCAGTGTAGGGGTGGAGAGTGGTGCCCCAGAGAGGGGTAGTCAGGTGGTGGAAGCAACCTTAGTGTCCCTGGGTGGGGTGAATATTGCAACCCTTGCTGCCTTACCTCCAAACATGGACAAGTACAGGCAGAGGCCTAAAGTGAATGGGACTGAGGTTGAGGCTATCAGAGACACTGGGGCTAGTGTAACTATGGTCCTGGATGAGCTGGTGCCTCGAGAGAGGTTGTTACCTGGTGAGTTTCACCAGGTGACCTATGCAGACAGCACTACCAAACTCCATCCTATCGCTGTGGTGGATTTGGAATGGGAAGGTGTGACAGGACCTATGAAGGTAGCTGTGTCAGAGGTGCTCCCAGTCCAGTGTTTACTGGGCAATGATCTTGACGCCTCTGTGTGGTCAGAGGTGGAGAGAGGACTCCATATGAAAATATTGGAGCTCCCTGAGTGGGTATGTGCTGTGACTAGGTCACAGACTAGCCAGAAGGGAGGGGCTAGACACTTGGACCCTGGAACAAAGGGCCAAGCATCCAAGGACAAGGGTACTGGGCCTGGTGAGCCAGCCCAGGGAACTCCAGAGGTGCAGGCAGAATCTAACCCTGATGGGGAGGATCTGGCCTCTGAGGGAGGGACTCCATCCCTGCCAGAGCTGTCAGATTTGGCAGAACTGACAGGAGCAGGTGGACCCTCCAGAGAGGAGTTCAGTAAGGGACAGCATGACTGTCCCACCATTGAGAGCTTGAGGCAGATTGCTTCTAAGCAGGAGGAGGGGGATGACAGTGGGTTTCACAAACTCTACTGGGAAGATGGACTGCTTTATACTGAGGCCAGAAACCTCAAGGAGGGGGCCACCAGGAGGTTGGTGGTGCCCCAGAGGTACAGAGAGTTCATCCTGACTTTGGGTCATGATATCCCCTTGGCAGGACATTTGGGACAGACAAAGACATGGAACCGGTTGGTGAACCATTTCTACTGGCCCCATATGTCTGAAAAGGTAAAGGAGTTTTGCAGCTCCTGTGTCACCTGTCAGGCCAGTGGCAAGGCAGGGGGCAAGACAAAGGCTCCCCTAATACCACTGCCAGTGGTGGGGGTTCCTTTTGAGAGGGTGGGGATGGACATTGTTGGTCCCCTGGACCCACCTACTGCATCAGGGAATAGGTATATCTTAGTGGTAGTTGACCATGCCACTAGGTACCCTGAAGCCATACCTCTTAGAACCATTGATGCTCCTGCGGTGGCTAGACCACTGCTTGGTGTGTTCACCAGAGTGGGTTTTCCAAAGAGGTGGTGTCAGATAGGGGCACGAACTTCCTGTCCAGCTATCTGACTGCTATGTGGGATGAGTGTGGTGTCAACTACAAGTTCACCACCCCCTATCACCCACAAGCAAATGGTCTTGTTGAGAGATTCAACAAAACCCTGAAGGGCATGATAAATGGGTTGTCAGAGAAACTCAGGAGGAGATGGGATGTTCTCCTCCCATGCTTACTTTTTGCCTACAGGGAGGTGCCACAGAAAGGGGTTGGTTTCAGTCCCTTTGAGTTGTTGTTTGGACACCCTGTGAGGTGGCAATTGAGCCTGCGGAGAGAGTCTTTAGAGAAGCCTCTTAAAGAAGCAAAGGACAATGTGCTTGACTTTGTGCTAGATCTCAGGATCTAGAATGGCAGAGTACATGTACAAGGCAAACAGGAAACAGGAGGCCAGCCAGGAGCTCATGAAGCACTGGTATGATCAAAAGGCTACTATGCCTGAGTATACTCCTGGACAATTGGTGTGGGTGTTGGAGCCTGTAGCTCCCAGGGCCCTCCATGACAAGTGGAGTGAGCCCTATCCAATCTTAGAAAAGAAGGGTGAGGTTACCTATTTGGTTGACCTTGGCACCCCCAGTAACCCTCATAGAGTCCTGCATGTGAATAGATTGAAACCCCACCATGACAGGGCAGACATGACCATGTTACTGGTCACTGATGAGGGTGTGGAGGAGGAAACAGAGCCTGTGCCCGAACTCCTCTCCACTAATGTGCAAGATGGGTCAGTGGAGGGGGTGATGCTCTCTCCCAAGTTGACAGACCAGCAGCACAGAGACTGTAAGCAAGTGCTGGAGCAGTTTGCTGGCCTGTTCTCTTTGACCCCAGGCATCACTGAGTGGTGTGTGCACCACATTGACACTGGTGACAGCCTACCTGTCAAAAATAAACTGTACAGGTTGTCTGACCATGTCAGAGCCAGCATTAAAGCTGAGGTTGCTAAGATGCTGGAATTGGGGGTAATTGAACCGTCTGAGAGTCCATGGGCCAGTCCAGTGGTGCTGGTGCCTAAACCTAATCCTCAGGGGGGACCCAAGGAGTTAAGGTTCTGTGTGGACTACAGAGGATTGAATGCAGTCACAAAGACTGACGCTCACCCTATACCTAGAGCTGATGAGCTCATTGATAGGTTAGGGGCTGCTAAGTACCTGAGTACTTTTGATTTGACTTCAGGTTACTGGCAGATTGCCCTCACTGATGGAGCCAAGGAGAGGTCAGGAGAGGTCAGAGGGACATTATCAGTTCAAGGTAATGCCCTTTGGATTAAAGAATGCACCTGCACCTTCCAAAGGTTGGTGAACAGGGTCTTGTCTGGGTTGGAACAGTTCAGTGCAGCTTACCTGGATGATATAGCTGTATACAGTTCTACCTGGGGGGATCACTTAAGCCACCTAAGGGAAGTGCTTCAGGCCATGTAGCAGGCAGGCCTGACTATTAAGGCAAGCAAGTGCCAAATAGGGCAGAGTTCTGTGGTGTACCTGGGACACCTGGTAGGTGGGGGCCATGTACAGCCTCTCCAAGCTAAAAGCCAAACTATTTTGGATTGGACAGCTCCTGTTACCCAGACTCAGGTCAGGGCATTCCTTGGACTGACAGGGTACTATAGAAGGTTTGTTCAAAATTATGGGACCATTGTAGGGCCCCTAACAGAACTAGCTTCTAAAAAGAGGCCCAAGAAGGTGATTTGGACCCCAGAGTGTCAGAAGGCTTTTGACACTCTGAAAGCTGCCATGTGTTCAGCACCAGTGCTACTGGCCCTTGACTACACAAATGAATTTGTGGTTCAGACAGATGCTTCAGAGCAAGGGACTGGGGCAGTGTTGTCACAGCTAAATGAAGGGGGCCTTGATCAGCCAGTTGCCTTTATTAGCAGGAGTCTTCTTCCCAGAGAGCAGAGGTGGAGTGCCATTGAGAGAGAGGCTTTTGCTGTGGTTTGGTCCCTGAAAAAGTTGAGACCATATTTGTTTGGGACTCACTTTCGTGTTCAAACTGACCACAGGCCTCTCAGATGGCTCATGCAGATGAGAGAGGAGAATCCCAAGCTGTTAAGGTGGTCCATTTCCCTACAAGGAATGGACTTTACAGTGGAACACAGACCTGGGGTTGCCCATGCAAATGCGGATGGACTTTCCAGGTTTTTCCACTTAGCTGATGAGGACTACCAGGGTGTAGGTTAGTAACCCATCACCTTTCGTTTGGAGGGGGCTATGTTGCAAAATCATCCTGTGCCCTGGGCACCCCCCAACTTTTTGCTGATTGATACTGGTGGTAACTGACTCTGACTGACCCTGGGCTCTGCCTAACCAGGCCCAGGGCCAGTGCAATGCTGAAAGAGACACATTAGAATACAGTTAAAACACCTACATACACTAGGGTACACAATTGTATGGTGGGGTACCCCTGTGATTGGCATGACCTACCCCATAAGCCCCTAGTATATAATAGGGCAGGGGAATTGAAACTACTTATCAGTCCCTAGTATTTAGTAGGGCATGGCAGTTTAAGAGGCCAGCAGCCTTTCTGCACTTGCATGTGTGCACTGCTGAGGCCTGAGGTCAGTTTTAAAAGCAGCCCTGGGTGCCATGACTGCTTTTAAAAAGTAAATTGTGCCCAAACTCGACTTTGGGGTTTGGGGCACTTAAAAATGGATAACCTACAATGTTTTGGCATATTAGGAACCCCCAGGGTCTCCCCTAGGTATCCCAGGGGTGGGGGGTCAGATATTTATAAGGTACACCCTTATAAAATGAGTTTTTATATGCCTGGGTAAAGTGAAATTTCACATTTCACTCCCCCCATTGTGGTAAAGTGCTGCCCAAATTCGACTTTGATGCTAGGAGCACTGTGAAGTGAGGATCTGCAATATTTTTACAGATTCAGAACCCCTAAAGTCTCCCCTAGTTGTCCTATGGGGTGGGGGTCCTGTAGATATAAGCAAAGTACTTATAAAATATGTTTTTGTAAGTCCTGGTGCTGGAAAAATGGCCCAAGTCATTTTTCCCATTGCAAATCCCCTGTTACATAGCTTAACATGGTGGGAAGTTATTAATTAATAACTCTTGATAGGAGAGGGCTAGAAGTGCCATTCAAAGATTTCCCCGAATGGTATTAATAAATCCAACAATATGATATTGTTGAATTTCTCCTAAAGTGTACCTACAAGAAGTTATAAGACTTTCTTCTTTGTAAGTCCAGATTCAGCCTTCCAGTGGTCTGCCCTGATTGGTCAGAGTTAAGTGGATTAGCCAGCCTGCCTGGAGAGGTGATAAAGAGCCCCTGGGGTTATGCAGCTGGGCTGGGAGGGCAGTGTGCTGGTCCACAGGAATGCCAGGCCAGGGGAGGGGTTGTAAACCATGGGCTTCAAAGAGAAAAGCAGAACCCAGTGTCATTTACAACTCTGAACTTTCTACCTCAGGCAGATGGGGGGATTAAGGAAGGTATGAGCAGATGCAGGGGGGAGAGTCTAAGTAAATTAGCCATCTTAGGGGTGTGTTTAGCCAGCTCTTGCCTCCTTGCTGGAAAATCTGCCATTATGGATTTGGAAGATTTGATGCACTCTGGGATAAAATAATGCCACAATCTACAGGAAGTGGTCATATGTTTGAGGAGTTACCCTGCTCCCATTGGTCAGGAGTGACCTCCTGTCTGACCCAGAGAACATGGAATAAGTATCTGAGAGGGGCAGAGCCCTCCAGATCTGCTGCTTGAAACTTACTGAAGCAAGACATTGCCAAGCTGAGAAGTTTTGCTGTGCAAAGATTTCTAAGGCCTGACCTCTGAAAACTGCACCATCTGAAACTACAGCCCTGTGGATTATTTTGCTGAAAAAGAACTAAAGAGTGGACTCCCTGAAAGCTACAGGTTAAAAGAGCTCATCTGGAACATCACCAACTAAATCTGCACCTTGGAGAACTACCAGTGGATTTGTAAGGGTGACGTCCCAGTGGATTGTGGGAACTGAAGTCCTCAACTTTCAAGGACCATCTTGGAGCTTCCAGACCCTTGGAGTGAGTTTGAGACACTTTGGGACCCTTTGAGGAACTTCAGGAAGAAGTTCAAGAAGTTTGGAGAACTTTGGAGGAACTTTGAAAAAAAGCTCCATAGAGGGACCGACTCAACCTTCAACCGCGAGCCGGCCAAGCCACCCAGGTTCGTCCCGCTAAAAGCTCCATCGGTCCAACTTCCAGAGTTCGACCGGGACTAGAAGAAATCTGAAGCCGGCGAACCCTCACCGGATCCGGCTACATGAAGATCATCGAGAGACCCCTCGAGAAAAAGCTTCAGAAAAGTTTCTAAGTCCGCTCGTAGAAAAGGTGACCGGGAGCAACCGCGAGAGCCAAGCCGCCTGCCTTCCATCGCGTGCCGGCCTGGATTCCTGGGTTGCCCCGCTGAAGCGATCTTGAGAAATTTTCTAAGTCCGCTCCCGGGAAGTTGACCGGGACCTCGTCACAAGTCAATCCGGCGAACCCTCACCGGATCTGGACTGGCTGGGGGCTTTGAGGGCCCTCGGGAAGAAAAGCTCCAGAAAAGTTTCTAAGTGTGAAGGTAGAAACTGAGACCGGGACCTGCCACAAGCTGTAGCCGCCCAGGGCTCCATCGCGGTCGGCCTGAAACTTTGACTTTGCCCCGGTCTATCGCGAGCAGGTATCCCAATATGGTGCTATAATCTTCTAAGTGCTATATTTTATTAAATCTTTGAAAATTCATATCTCCGGTTCCCTACATTGGATTTTTGTCGTTTTGGTGTAATTCTAAAGATAAAAATATTTCCTATTTTTATAAATTGGTGTTGGATTTTTATTATGTGTTGTGTCTTAATTATTTACTGAATTGGTGTTTTTAAATGCTTTACATACCTGTCTTTGAAGTTAAGCCTGTCTGCTCGCAGCCACGTTACCAAGGGTTGAGCATGGGAATAATTTTCGAAGACCTATGCTGAGTCCTATCATGTGTTAGTGGCCTTATTGCCAGTGGCAGACCTACATTTGCCCCTACCAATAATCCACTTTCCAACACAGATGGTCATCACAACAGGGGGCTTGAGGCTCAGTAGAAGCTAGGGCACTCGGTTCAGAACAGGCCTCGGATTGTAGTGAAATTGTGCCTGTGCTCGTTCTGCCCTCTTCCAGAGAGCCGAAGCTCGGTAAGCTCAATTTCTTGTGACAGAACTTTAGCTGCCCTTGTTAAAAATGGATCCAGTGTATTCACTATTACCCCTCCCTGAGCTTCACTTGTTGCCTTCCGCTTACCCATAGGGGTGGCCCATCCCAGCCTCCTCTGGGCTCCGTCGATTGCTGCAGGGGATTATGGGAGTTGGAGTCTCCCCAGCGGCTCACGGCGGCTTCCCCCAAGCGGAATCCAGGCACAAAGTGGCGGCCAGAGGAGCATGTATCATTTTACGTAATTAATCCAACATTATCTAATCATCATTTTCTGATTATTTGTATTAAGGGATGCAAATCATGTTGTGGCTATGGTGAGCAGAATCTGGTAATGCCAGCTTCTGGCATTTTTTTATTCTTTTCTTTTCTCGTTTTAAATGTTGGCATGGCGACTGCAAAATGGGTGATGCTGCTCCCGTCATTGCTTTCTGTTTGTAGGGATGGATGTGTATGTGTTCGTGTTGCACCTAACCAAGAGATTCATGTGCGGACTAGAAGTATTTTTAGTAGAAATAATATTATTTATGTTTAATTACAGCCACATGAGGAATCAGATTGTGAGCTATCTATACGAACTATCGTTCTTTTCTTCTCATCCTTGCCATGACCATTATAAGATTGCCGACATGGTTCTGTAGGTTTTTAAATCCTTCTGTTTTGGAGTTACAGGTGAGATTCATTTCAGCTCATATCTGGATAGTATTTAAATGGCTTCTCTTTGCTTTCGCTCACTCTTTGTGCTACAATACACATGAGTGGTTTCAAGGATTGACTTTACGTGGAATATACGGAGGTAAGAGATGGGAAGTCAGGAGCTTGGACAGGGATGTGATGTTGGCGACTTGTATTTTTCTTGATTTGCCCGATTGTGTTGCACAGCTTGATACACTAGCAAAGTTTTGCTTATTTGTGTTATAAGTGCATGAAGATCTGACATGCCCCTTGTTTCTAATTTTTGAGGAATGGGTTAGATAGTGGCTGCACGGTAAAATAATTGTGTAAGTGCATGTACACTCATACTGTTAGTGTTTGAAGAGTTTGTAACTGCAGGGCTTGGTGGCACGCTTGCAGAGAAGATGACATGGTTCCAAATATTGTTGCCTATAGAATGAGGTGATCTGCTGACTTGCTCAGGGAAATGGCAGATGTGGAGGGGTGGAGTGCATGTGACTCCTGGAAGATTTATTGATCATGGCGTCAGGTTACTGGAGATCGGAGCGTATGGATCACGTTTTACACATTTATGAGATGTACTTTAATGTTTTCGCTTCAAGCACCATTTTTAAGTTATAATTTTTTCTTCTTGTTGGCAGGAGGAGAGTTACTTGATATTTATTTATGTCTTGAATATTTTTCTATTTTCAGTGGTTTCTGTTCTGTACACTGTTATGTTATGTTATGTTAATTATACTTATTTAGCGCGCAGCTGCCTCAGTGAAGAGGCGTCCCGGCACTGGTAGCAGTGTCAGTAGAAGACTAGAGGCTAGACCAAGGGGAACAGGTAGGTATTAATGGCCTTCCGAAAGGTTAGCAAGCAATCCAGACGGCGAATCTGAATAGGGAGGGTATTCCACAGTTTCGAGGCTAGAAACCGGAAAGACCGGCCCCCAGCTCTAAGGCGCTTCACCCGAGGGACCGAGAACTGTTAATCTTGTCGACCGATTATACCGCCTCTATTTGTACAGTGGTAAATTGCTTTTGCAGGCCGTATATTATTCAAAATTTGGGTTATTTAGTTGTGTCTTTTGACAGTTGAAGTTGAGACAGTGTCAGTGGTAGGGTACGTAGAGCACACAAAATATTGTGCTTAGAGGGCTATGACATTTGCCTGTGGTAATTTTAGAGTTCAAGTACAGTACGAATGTATTATAACTCAACGTTGGGCAATGTGATTCCTACGATAAGGAAATTATTTTAGGGTAATCCCCTATCCAATTATATACTCTACTTCTGTAGGCAGGGTACATGGGTTTGCCTATGGGTTTAGGGCCTCTTTTATGGTAAGGATTGCAACATGTGATTTTTGTTCGCTGTTGAGTACATACATGTAGGAGTACCTTTCTGGTTTCTTCTCTTTCCTCTCTGAAAAAGAGAGATTGTGTTCCTTTTCCACTGTCAACTTATTTATTTATTTTGAAGGTTTTATATAGCGCGAACAAGACCCTTGCGGGTATCAGAGCACTTTACAAGGTAAATATAGGAGACACATAGGCATAAAGTAAATAATGTAGAGTTCCATACGAATCAAGAATGGTATAATCACAATAGCCCTGGTTCAAGTGAATTTGGCCATGAGAAGAGATTTCTCTTCTTTTTTGAAAGAAGCAGTAGAGGGATTCAGTCTAGTTTCTGGGGGCAGAGCATTTCAGATCCTGGGCGCCATCCCCAAGAAGGCTCAGTTGTATGTTTTCTTCTTGAAGAATCTTTGTGGTTTCAGTAAAAGGTTACTGGCACTTCTGGATGCTCTGTTGCCACATGAAGGCACCAATTTCTGTGTCAGATAGCTGGGAGTGTTGTGATGGATGGCTTTATGCCTCAGTCATGCGATTTTTAGTTGAATTCTGGCTTCGAAAGGTAGCCAGTTGATGGATCTGAGGTCCGGGGATATGTGAGAGTTTCTTTTGGTGCCAGTAATAAGTCTAGCTGCTGCGTTGATTGAAGCTCTTAGAGGGGCTGTTGATGATCTAGGAAGACCGCAGATGGAGACACTCCTATATTCCACTCTTGGGATAACAAGTGCTTGTACTGCCAGTTTGAAGTCCTTTTCTGGCAGGAAAGGTTTTAGTTTTCTCAATGTGTTCATCTGAAAGTTTGCTCCTTTTGTTGCGGTGCTGATGTGTTTTTGCATGTTTAGATTTCTGTCCAGAGTTACTCCCAGTGATTTCGCTGGGTCGACAATGAGAGGTTGGCAATTGAGTGCTGTTAGGTGTTTGATCCAATCTTTAATTATGGTTACTTGGGAGGGAGGAGCGATTAGGAGGAATTCGGTTTTGAAGGTATTCAGTTTAAGATGGTTTTCAGCTAGCCAGGTCTGAGTTTTTTCTAGTGTTGTGTTGAGAGATTTGATGTCGTCTAGTGAATGGATCTTTAAGTATAGTTGTGTGTCATCTGCGTACATGTGATACCGTACGTTAGAGGAGTTGAGAATTTCGGTGAGTGGTTCCATGAATAAATTGAAAAGTGTCGGAGAGAGGGATGATCCTTGTGGGACTCCTAGGGTGACAGGGACGGGTTTGGACAGGGAATGATTCACCTTGAATCGTTGCGATCTGTTTTGGAGGAACGAGGTGAACCAGTTTAGAACGGATCCGGATAAACCCATTCTGTGTTTCAGGAGGTCTAGCAGGTTGTCGTGTTTGACGGTGTCAAAAGCCGAGGAAAGGTCGAGCAAGATAAGCAAGCAGGCTTCGTTTTGGTCTAAGATTTGTAGTGCATCGTCTATTATGTGGGTCATAGCTGATTCAGTACTGTGACCTGCACGGAAGCCGGATTGATATTGGTTGAGAAGGTTGAAGTGATCTATGTGTTTTCCAAGCTGAAGGTGTACACATTTTTCTAGGAGTTTGGCCAGGGTCGGGATGTTGGATATTGGGCGGTAATTATTTAAGTCCGTGGGGTCAACCGTTGGTTTCTTTAGGATGGGGGATACCTGCCTGGATTTGAGGATTTCAGGGATGATTCCTTGAAGAGAGGTATTTATGATCTTGGTCCAGAGAGGCAGTAGCATTGGGACGAAGTCTTTTATGCAGTTTGCGGGAAGAGGGTCTGTGAAGTGATTGGCGGGATTCAAGGCCATGAGCATTTTGAGTATAGCTTCTTCACTGTAAGTATTGAAGCAGGACCAAGATGCATTATTTTTGAGGTTGAACTTTGGTGAACTCTGGAGTGGGACTCCTGGAATGGGTGATGAAGAGTCAATGTGTGTGTCAGTATGTGTGATTAAATCGTTGAGTAGGTCCTTCTTTATGTTTTCGGTGTTCAGAGTGAAGAAGAAGGCAAATGCTTCGCAGTTGGGTAGTGGACCTGTGGTGGCTGTGGGGGGTGAGGTGCATCCTTAGATTGTGTTTTGATTAGCTCGAATAGTTTTTTGGGCCGATTCTTGGATTGGTCTAATTGAAAGCTGAAAAAGCCTGCTTTAGATCGTCTGATCTTTCTGTAGTAGGCGTTTCTCTTCATTCTTAGCAGCTTGAGGTGGTTAGTGGAAGATGCAGATCTCCATCTTCGTTCAATTAGTCTTAAGGATCATCTGTCCTCATTGAGTCTTCCATCGTACCAGCGTTTTGAGTCTTTTGTGGAGACTCTCTTAAGTTGTAGGGGGGCGACCTCATCTAATACCCTGTTCATGGAATTAAAGTAATGGTTGGTGAGGTCTTGAACATCGGATAGCCCTACTGGGGGAAGAAGGATGTTGGAGCAGGAATTTGTGATTAGGTCAGCATCGATATTTTTCATCTCCCTCTTCCATATTTTAGGTCTTATTGGTGGAGCAGAATTAAGTTTTACCGTTTCGTTGATGAAGAAGGTGATGATGTGATGGTCCGACCAATCACATGGACGGATCGTATTGAGCTGAATGGAATCGGCCTTAGAGATGACTGAGTCAAGAATTGACCCTTTATCATGTGTGGGGCTGTTACAGATTTGGGTGAGGTCGAGGTACGAGAGGAAGGTTTTGAGACTGTTGACCGCTGCATTGTTAGGGTCATTCCAGTGGAGATAGAGATCTCCGAGAAATATTTGGGTGTTTTGATGTCCGGCATTAGTAGAAACAATGTCCATGAGATGTTCGATGAAGGTGAGGTTATCACCTGGTGGATGATAGAGAGTGTGCCGAGAACAAACTGGTTTGTTATTGGTAGTGATGTCTAAGCATAGGTATTCGCAAGAGGGGAATACTGGATATTGGGATCGGTTCACTGAAAGATTGTTCCGGTGTATGCAGGCTATACCACCCCCTGGCTTATCAGTTCTGTCTAGTCTGATGATCTCATGGTTAGGGGGTACCAGTATGTCGGGGATGGGAGTAGAAGATTCATTTAACCATGTTTCGGTCAGAATTAAAAGGTCCGGTTCTTGCGTAAGTATGAGGTCAGCTAAATCAGCTGCATGTCTTGAGGCAGATCTACAATTTAGCAGTATGCATTTAAGACGGGGCTTGATGAGGGTTGGGTTGGGTTCTTGTGTCAGGGGAACTTGTCTAAGGTTGTATTCGACTATACCTCTGGGATTATGTTTTGTGAGTCTATGAGTATTGGAAGGGATAGTTTGGATTAGGGAATGTTTGTGGGAGTTATCTGAAAGCACTGTGTTGAGGGTGGGTTGTGGGAGATCATAGGAGCGTAATAGGGAGAGTAAGTCTTTATCCGATAGAGTATTGGTCCTGCGGATTGGGCGGGTTGAAGTATTGTGGTGAGGAACTGATCTCCACCTAGGGGGCAATCGTTTCGGGGTGAGTTTGGAATGGTTGGTGTGGGAGTTTGTCCTGGTTTCTGGATCAGATCTATTGTGCAAAGGTTGGTGTAGAAACAATTCACATAAAGCTTGTAGGTCTTCTTTGACTTGCCGAAAAGAGAATAGAATTTCGTCAAGTCTAGGGTCTGGTGCGTTTGGTAGCATGTTTAATGAATGGATTGAGGGTATGGGAGGTGTGTTTGTGTACCGTAGGTAGTATGTGGGTGAAACATAATCTGGGTCGTTGTGTTGCATCCTGCCAGGTTGCTTATCCGGAGCGGGGAGGAGTTGACTGGTGGGGGGTGTCGCTGTATGTATCGCATGGGTGTGAGGTGTGGGTGGGACCGTGTGAGTGTTGGTTTTGATAGGGGAGAAGTTGGAATTAGGGGGATGTATGTCATTTCCAGGGGATAGTGCTGAATCTGGGATGGGTGTAAATGCTGCTAGTGTAATAAGAGGGGTGTGTCTTGTAGGGGAGACGGGAGGGTAGTGGGGGTAGGAATGGGTGTAGATGTTGATGGGTTGGAATTGGGGGAAGTATGTTGTTTCCAGGGGAGGCTGCTAAATCTGGAATGGGTGTGAATGCTGGTAGTGTAATAGGAGGAGAGTCTCTAGTAAGGGAGTCGGGAGGGGAGGTGGGGGCCGCACAGGGAATGGGTGTTAATGTTGATGGTGTCGTCCGGCGCGAGTGAATGGACAGAGAATTAGGGGGGGGGTTGGTAGGTGTGTTGGGGGTGGGAGCCGCCAGGGAGGGGGGAGTGAGGTTTATCCACTTTTTCCTTGATGATGGGGAAGATGTTATTCAGCAGGTTTAAGCTACGGTCTGATGATTGCATGAGGATTATCCCATTGTGATAAATGGTGATAGTTGCTGCGGCTTTGTAGATTAGGGAGGGGGAGATAGAAATTGTGAGACCATGCGCAGTTTTCCTAGTGGAGGAGATGGAGAACAGGGCGAGGAAGGCTTTCCTCCATTGTGCTCTTCTTTTGGTGTAGAAAATAATTTTGGTGGTTATATACACTTTGTTGAGAAGTTGGGGTCTGAGATAGGGGTTTCAGGGTGCGATTTTAACAAATTGTGTTTAAAGCGTTTGGCGGCTTTTTTCGAAATGTTGGGGGGTAATTAATGGTGTAAGTGTGTAGGCCCGTGCGTTCCATAGTGGGGTTGGCGCTAGTTCGTCGGGATAGAGTGGTATGGGGCGGTATGCGTGGTTGTGGGATTGGGACAATAGTGGGGGACCTATGCTGTGAAGGGAGGATGGGTTTGAAAAGGTTGAAGGTAGGTGAGAGCAAGCAGACAAAACGAACATTTAGCAAAAGTAAATTATAACTATTACATGCACATATAAACAACAAAACAATTGACATTCTTTAAAAACAACATAGAACAAATATCACAATAACTTATGGTATGTGGCTGTTTTCACACAACTTAGTCATTATATACTTTCCTGTATAGCATTATATATTCGTAGTATGCTCGGACCTTATAGGAGCATTTTGAATGTTATTGTGATATTTGTTCTATGTTGTTTTTAAAGAATGTCAATTGTTTTGTTGTTTATATGTGCATGTAATAGTTATAATTTACTTTTGCTAAATGTTCGTTTTGTCTGCTTGCTTATAAGTTGCTGTCTTATATGTTTTTAACAGCCCTGAAGAAGTCCCCATGTTTCGGGACGAAACGCGTTGGCTGTGTCCTTGTTTCTTTTGAAAATGAAAAAATAAAGAAAGAACACTAAGAAAATATGTGTCTTGATATGCCTTCCTTTGGAGTAGGCAATGTATACTCTGTAGACTCATTATTTGAATTACAGTGCTCCTTCTGCCTGTTTGAAAGTATTCTAAGTATTAGGGCTTTTTAATGGTTGGCCCTAAGAGTGAGCCCTTTTGTTACTGTGGGACTGTACGGTATGCTGTAATTGTGAACCATTACCATTATATCTGAAAGAGACAGGTTAGTGATAGATTCCTTACCTTAGAATATCCCCAGGCGTCAGGCTGGATCCGGAAAGTTTTGCGTAGCAGTACCCTTGCGCGTCGGTAGGCGGCGTCGTGCGGCTCCGCGTCCGTCGTCGGCGTCGTGATCGCCGGGATGACGTCGCGGGCAGCACTTAGGCGCCGCCCCTGCGCGCTGACGTCAGTTCTTCTTTTTCCGCGCCAGTAAGCGCAGATCCGGGAAGAGCAGTGCCCTGGTCAATTTTTGACCATACTTTTTGGTGATTTTTCACTGTGTTTTTCCAGCCTTCAGGTGTCGTAGGGATGCCCGGCTTCAAGCGATGCGGCGCCTGTGCGCGGATGATGTCCGTCACCGACCCGCATTGGGAGTGTCTCTTCTGCCTCGGCCGAGGCCACGACACCGAGTCTTGTCCCGAATGCCAGGCCCTCAACCCGAAGGCTTTGCGAGAGCGGTCTCGAAAGCTCCTCGAGGCCCGGCATTCGGCTCCGCGGAAGCCCCGGTCGCGTGAGAGGTCCAGGGGTCGCTCGCGGAGTGCACACCGGTCGTCGGCGTCGAAGTCTTCTTCGTCCGGTAAGTCTCGACACAAGAAGTCCAAGAAGCATCGTCGCTCTCGGACTTCGCCTCGCCGGTCTCGCGACTCGGCTGAGGCCCCTCCCGGCACCGTCCCCGCCCCCGCGGCCCCGGACTTGCCTGTGGAGTCGCCCCGTCATACCCGCCCTTCCCGGGTTCGGGGGCGGATCCGGCCAAGGTACAGGAGTTCCTGTCGGCCATGGCCCGCCTCTTCGGGCCTTCAGGCCCCTCCGGTGCGCCTTCGGGCCCCGCGGGCCCTGATGGGGTTGATCCGGCGTCGCCGGCGGCTCCGGCCCCGGCGTCGCCCGAGCCTCCAGCCTCGATCCCGGCTCCGGCTCCGGCCCCGGCCTCGATCCCGGCTCCACAACCCCCATCGACGCCGGTCGACCTCACGACACCTCCGCCGGCGCCGATGTCTCCGGTGCCGTTCTCGACGCCGCCCTGGGCTCCGGGCGGCGTCGTCCCCAGTTCCTTCCGGCTCCGGACTTGGACCCGGAGCGACGTCGCTCGACGCCGGCTCCGGCGCCGATGGGACCTTGGGTCCCAAATGTCCCTCCTCCTCCTTATTTTGAACCAGAGGAGGACCAGGAGGACTGGGAGGGGTCTGATGACCCTCTGACACGCAACTGTCAGTATGATGAGGACTGGACAGAGAGTCTAGGGAGGCCAGTGGTCTGGATACTTCTCCTGACACTGGCATGCTGTCTCCTCCCGTGGCTACGGAGGAGGGGGCCAATTTTGGTACGGTGTTGCGTAGGGCTGCTGGGGCCTTACGTCTCCAGCTCCCTACTTTGACGGTCAAGCCTAACATCTTGACAGAGGTGCTTCAGCCGGCAGCCTCCTCTGCGGAGACTGTGCTGCCGTTTAACGACGCCCTCACGGACGTTCTTTTGGGCGCCTGGTCCAAGCCCAACACAGGGGCTCCTGTGGATCGGAACGTGTCACGACGCCATCGCCCCGCTCCGGGCGACCCCTGTTTCTTTCTGTCCACCCCACTCCTGAGAGCTTGGTTGTCCAAGCCTCCGCTTCCCAAACCGCCTTCCCTACCGCTCCTCCGGATAGGGAATCCAAACGCCTGGATCAGTTTGGGAAGAAAGGTTTTTCTTCCTCCAGTGCTGGCTTGCGGTCCGTTAACACCGCTTGTCTTTTGGGTCGATATACCCACTCTCTGTGGGATTCGGTGGCGGATGTTTTGCCCCAGTGCCCTGAGGAGGTCCAGGCACTGCTTTCCCGCGCCATTGCGGAAGGAAGGGATGCGGCCAAATACACTATCCGTTGTGGCCTTGACACCGCCGACTCGCTGGGCAGGTCGATTGCAACGACGGTGGCGCTCCGACGCCACGCCTGGCTAAGAACCACTGGTTTTTCAGGGGATGTCCAGAATACTCTCATGGACATGCCCTTTGATGGAGTCGGTCTTTTTGGGTCCAAAGCAGACCATGCGTTGGAGCGCTTTAAGGACTCACGGGCTACTGCCAAGTCCCTGGGCCTTTCTGCTACACGCCCTCCGCTGCCTTCTGCTTTTCGCCCCTATCGTGGCCACGGTAGGGGCGCCCTTCACGTCAGCAGCCCAGCCACCGGCCCGCGCAGCAGGCGTCTTCGCGTGGCCGAGGACGTGGATTCCGCCGTGGCGGATCGGGCAACCAGCGTGCGGGTCAGGCCACCACCTCCAACCCGTCCGCGGCCTCCAAGCCCTCCTAGTCCCTCCTTTCAGGTGCACGGCACGCCAGTAGGGGGCAGGGTCCGCCATCACCTTCCCCACTGGCGCACCATCACCTCGGACAGGTGGGTCTTGGACATTGTCCGAAGGGGCTACTCCCTCCCCTTCGAGACCACCCCCCAGCCATGCCACCTCAATTCCACCGCATGTCAGGGGATCACTTGGTGCTTCTACAGAAGGAAGTCACGGCCCTCTTGACCAAGAGGGCCATCGAGCATGTTCCGACCCCAGAAGTAGGGCGTGGTTGCTACTCCCACTACTTTCTGGTGCCCAAAAAGGACAAGGAGGACATGCGTCCTATCTTGGACCTCCGGAACGTCAATCGCTTCCTCCGGAAGGAGAAGTTCAAGATGCTCACCCTAGCTCAGGTCTTGACTGCCCTCGACCCTGGAGACTGGTTGGTAGCGTTGGACTTGCAGGACGCGTATTTCCACATCCCCGTCCTGCCGGCCCACCGGCGTTACCTTCGGTTCACGGTAGGCCCCGAGCATTTTCAGTTCACCGTG
Source organism: Calotriton arnoldi (assembly GCA_963921515.1). Taxonomy (NCBI): domain Eukaryota; kingdom Metazoa; phylum Chordata; class Amphibia; order Caudata; family Salamandridae; genus Calotriton; species Calotriton arnoldi. The sequence continues at coordinate 76,529 of CAWUFW010018134.1, read as the reverse complement.
CTCCCCTTTGGCCTTACCAGTGCCCCTCGGGTGTTCACGAAAGTGATGGCGGTGGTCGCAGCTCATCTGCGCCGGGCAGGGGTTTCAGTCTTCCCCTACCTCGACGACTGGCTGCTGAAGGCGGGCTCGTCCCAGGCAGTCGTCTCCCACCTCCAGACTACGGCCGAACTCCTGCACTCGCTGGGGTTCTCCATCAATGTGCCGAAGTCGCATCTAATTCCTTCTCCACAGCTCCTTTTCATCGGAGCAGTTCTGGACACGACGCAGTTTCGGGCCTATCCTCCCGAACGGCGAGTCCGGGATATTCAGGCTATGATTCCGATCTTTCGGCCTTTATCCTGGGTTTCGGTACGGATGACCCTGAGGATGCTGGGCCTCATGGCCTCCTGCATCCTGCTGGTCAATCATGCCAGATGGCATATGCGGGCTCTGCAGTGGGACCTGAAGTTCCAGTGGGCGCAGCACCAGGGCAACCTGTCCGATCACGTCCAGATCTCGGAGGGGACTGCAAAACAGTTGCAGTGGTGGCTCTCGAACCGGCAATGGGTCATGGGCAGATCCCTCTCCCTTCCCCAGCCAGAGCATACAGTTGTGACGGACGCGTCCCTTCTGGGATGGGGCGGTCACATGGGAGAGGCGGAGATCAGAGGCCTCTGGTCTCCGGCGGAGTCCCGGCTCCATATCAACCTTCTGGAGCTCCGGGCGATCCGGCTTGCACTCAAGGCATTCCTTCCCTCTGTCAAAGGGAAGGTAGTGCAGGTGTTCACAGACAACACCACCGCCATGTGGTACTGCAACAAACAGGGCGGGGTGGGGTCTTGGACCCTTTGTCAGGAGGCTCTGCGCCTCTGGACATGGCTGGAACATCAGGGCATGTTCCTGATGGTTCAACACCTGGCAGGTTCTCTGAACGCCAGGGCGGACGAACTCAGCCGCAGGTGCATGATGGATCACGAATGGCGTCTTCACTCGGAAGTGGCGCAAGGACTCTTTCTACAGTGGGGAGAGCCTTGGTTAGATCTATTCGCCACCGAAGAGAACGCGCAATGTCATCGGTTCTGCGCGTTGGAATTTCCAAGGCGGCACTCGCTCGGCGACGCTTTTCGTCGCGAGTGGAGTTGCGGTCTGTTGTACGCCTTTCCGCCTATGCCACTTCTACCCAGAGTGTTGAAGAAGATTCGGCACGACCGGGCCCAAGTCATTCTTGTGGCTCCGGACTGGGCTCGAAGAGTTTGGTATCCCGAGCTACTCAATATGAGCATAGATCCCCCGATCCGTCTGCCTCTTCGGGAGGATCTTCTGTCGCAGCAGCAGGGGACGGTCCTCCACCCGAACCTGTCCAGTCTACACCTGCTTGCGTGGAGATTGAGCGGCGGCAGTTGATTCCTTTCGACTTGCCTCCCGAAGTTTGTGATGTGATTCTGGCAGCCAGGCGTCCCTCCACTAAGGTGGTATACGCCTGCAGGTGGAACAAATTTGTGGCATGGTGCACAGCAAAGGCTGTGGATCCCCTTTCTGCCCCTCTTTCTGAGGTCCTTCTGTTCCTTCTCTCTCTGGCCCAACAGGGTTCTGCCCTGGGTACCATCAAGGGTTATCTTTGTGCTATCTCGGCCTTCCTCAGGCTCCCTGATCAGCCCTCCCTTTTCAAGTCCCCTGTTGTTAACAGGTTCTTAAAAGGCATTACTCACCTCTTCCCTCCTGTTCCGTTTGTAATGCCTCAGTGGGACTTGAACTTGGTTCTTACCTTTTTAATGTGCGCTCCCTTTGAGCCTCTGCATAACTGTCCTCTTCGTCTTCTGACTCTAAAGGCAGCCTTTCTGGTGGCCATCACCTCCGCTCGGCGGGTGAGTGAGCTCCAGGCTCTTTCTTGCAAACCTCCCTTTCTGTCTGTTCATCCAGACAAGGTTGTTCTTCGGACGCGTCCGTCCTTCTTGCCAAAGGTGGTTACTGCTTTCCACATTGGGCAGACCATCACTTTGCCCACCTTCTTTCCGCCTCCGCATCCTTCCAGAGAGGAAGAGAGGCTCCACCGTCTGGACCCAAAACGTGCGCTCTCCTTCTATATCGACCGCACGAAACACTTCCGGGTGGATGACCAGCTCTTTGTTGGCTACGTGGGCGCCAAAAAAGGTCGGGCGGTGCACAAGGGGACCATCTCCCGCTGGGTTACCTTGTGCATCAAGACCTGCTATTCTTTGGCTAAGAAGGAGCCTCCTGTTGGGCTGCGTGCCCATTCCACCAGGGCAACGGCTGCTACCACGGCCTTGGGCCGCGGTGTTCCGCTGCCGGTTATCTGTCAGGCAGCTACGTGGGCCTCGCTGCACACGTTTACTAAGCATTACTGCCTTGACAGTCAGGTCCGGAGGGACGGCTTCTTTGGCCGTTCTGTCCTCCAGGACTTCCTTGTCTGATCTTTGTTCGCAGACCCACCACCGGGGTTGGTATTGCTGGGGTATCTATTCTAAGGTAAGGAATCTATCACTAACGTGTCTCTTTCAGATGCACAAGTTACTAACTTGTGTAACGATATATCTGTAAGAGACAGTAGTTAGTGATAGATTCCTTACCGCCCACCCATCCTCCCGTTCTGCGAACTGATTTCTAGGGTTAAGGACATCCCTTTCAGGGCCCTAGTATTTTTCAGACACCTGTGTCAGCTTCTTGCATGGCTCTGCGTTCCTGGCGCGGAAAGTCGTGTACAGAACTGACGTCAGCGCGCAGGGGCGGCGCCTAAGTGCTGCCCGCGACGTCATCCCGGCGATCACGACGCCGACGACGGACGCGGAGCCGCACGACGCCGCCTACCAACGCGCAAGGGTACTGCTACGCAAAACTTTCCGGATCCAGCCTGACGCCTGGGGATATTCTAAGGTAAGGAATCTATCACTAACTACTGTCTCTTACAGATATATCGTTACACAAGTTAGTAACTTGTGCATTTGTGCTTTGTTCATCTGAATAATCATGACTTGGCGCTATAATACCACTGAAACAGGGATACACACTGACACTGGAAATGAAAGGCTTTAAAAACAGCCTGTCTGGTCTGAGCGTGTGTGCTCAGGACAGGTGGGTACTTCACATTAAACTACACCTACAGATGATTTGTGCAGGCTTGTGAAAATTTGCAACATAACTAGCCCAGGAAAAGGACAGACTGAAGCTCCTATTAGCAATTTGTGTATTAGAAGATTTATCAAAGGATGTAAAACTCTAATGGGTTGTTCAAGCGTGTGACAGCTGCAATTACAGGGAGGCAGGCAGAGCAGGGAACATGTAGTTATTGAAGCAGGACTCACAGACCATCAACTTTTTATTGCTGTCTTACCTGACGTCTTGTGTATTTCCGACCCACGCAAGTGGAGTTGTTAACCCAGTGCTGCCAGGGCTAACCCTTTTTGATGTCTACAAACTCAATGGGAGGGTACAATCATCTCCTGGGTAGGAGATCTGTCAAGAATCAAGCATGAAGGCAGCAATATTTGGGGAGATTTTAGCAACTGAGTGATACAACAATTTCTGACAATATATTATTGCATATTTACATTGTTGCTATGGGGGGCCTACCTTTCAGTAAGATGATGGCTGATTTTAAAGGTTAGTAGGGTTATGTCCATTCTTCTGCAGGCCTTTCACTCCTCAAGACATGCCCTAAGGCCCCTCAGGCGGTAGGGAGGCCTCTTCGTGTTAGCTAATCAATGTAGATGCCAACCTGAGTAGGAGACATATTGGGCTGGCGAGTCCCATGGGGCCTGATCAGTGCCACGTACCCCTACTCGCCAATGCCATACCCGCCCTAGGTATATTGTGCACCTTTGCATAGGGCACTCCCGTGTACGAAACTTAACCCAAACACGCGAGCACCCCGCTCCTAATCTGTGTAGGGAGGTTGCTCGTACCTTCCCACTGCAGTAAAGTGGGAATATACCCCGAGTTCTAGGGTCACTAACAGAGAATAGGCGAAGGCTAGGAAAACTAAAAAAGCAAAAGGTTTCAGGGATGTTCCCCTAGGAAGGCCATGTCCACCAGGAGCCATAACTTTTAATCTTGTTTATGGAGGGGAAGAAGTTTTGTTATTAAAGGTCTTTGTATTCAATTTCTAAACAAGGCTTTATTTGAGATCATGGCTGAGTCTATTATAAGCAATGCTTGTGACATTTTTTTCACTGCTGATTATATTCCAGCTTTTGATTCTAGGGGGCAGTAGAGTGTGATTGATTACATCTTTGTCACTACCAATATGAGGGATTGTATTGTGCATTGTACGGTATTGGTTAATCTCTTTAGTGATCACATTCCTTTGTATTTGAAATGTTTCTCCCCTAAGAAGTGCTTTAATAAGGCCAATAATGATGCCTCTAATTTGCACTGTTATTAAACATTGTAAAAGATTAAAATGAGATATGGTGAACCCAGAACATCAATTAAGAGATATGGTTTGGTATCGACATATTAGTATAGACCAGCTCCTTTTGGAAGAAAGCAATTTTAATTGTTACTTGGAAGCTTTTTGTAAAATTTGAGCAATTGTAAATGATTTATTGAGTGTTAAGAGTAAGATCCCTGGGAAAACCCATGAATGGTTTGATAGCACTTGTTCTAGAGCATCTTCTGGATTACATTTAGCTTTGAAATGGACTCCATTCAAGGTAGACAAAGTCGCATGGTGTAGAAGGCATTATAAAAAGGTAATCAGGGTGAGGAAAATAGCTCTTCAGTAAAAAGCTTGGAGTGATTTATGTACTGGTGCTATGTCTAATGATCAACGTTCTTTCTGGAAAGTGGGTAATGCTCCTTATTTTAATCATGTTAATACCGTAAGGGAGGCTTGAGCCTCTCATCACTGGTAATAGCTGGCTTGCCCATTTCAAATCTATGGTTCCAACGTAGTATCAAAAGAGACAACAAATATGGATAGAAGGAGGAGAATGTCTTTTAGCATCCATTAGGTTATTAAAGACATGGATGATAGCCTTTCTGGTAAAGTGCAGGGTCCTGATGGGGTTCCCATTGATCTTTTTAAGAATCATACCGTGCTCTGGAGCCCGAATATTTCCAACGTACTGAATGTAGCCAGTAACTCAGTATTATTCAATTATTGTCCAGATATTTAAAAGGGGAGATTGTGAGGACACAACATGCTACCACCTTATTTCCATGCTTGAATCCATTGTTAAATTAATAGGTAGAGTCATCAAGGACAGATTACTTATTGGGGCAAAAGAAAAAAAACTTTTAACTGAGACTCAGTATGGATTTAGAGAAGGGCTTGAGATGATAGAACAGTGTCTTCATTTACATCTTTAAATATATTTATACACTGTTGGTATAGGTGGATCGTTTCATTAGGCTTTAAGGACCGAGGCTTGGCCTTTGACTGTGTAAATAGGGCAAGCTTTGGCCCATCTTGGCTTTAATGTATAGTGACAAAAATATTTAAATTTTTTTACAGTGCCTTAATTTGGATTTATTTGGCATAGTACAATATGGTGCCAATGGGGAAAGCTTGGGTAGCTTAATATTAACTAGAGGGGTTTGACAAGGTTACATTCTTGTGCTGCTCCCCTTTTTACTCTATGCTCGTGTGGTGGAGAAAAATTCAATAATTTGAATCAGGATACACCCAAAATTTGCAACCAAGATATTCCAGTCCTTCTCTATACAGATGACGTACTCTTGTCAAGGGCAGCAATTAGCCTTCAAAGACTTTTGGACAGTTAAGTTTATGGAGAATCTAGATTTAAAAAGTAATGTCTTTAAGACTCATATATTAACATTAGGCTCGGGAGATCCAGATACAGAGATTCAAAACCATAAAATGGGAAAAGTCAAGAACTTTAGTTATCGTGATATCAATTTTAAAAAGTTAGGTTCATGGGTTGAGCTGCTGAAAATGATAAAACTCCAGTTATTAAAGACCCAAGCTTAGGTCCTTACTTTTGCTAAAATAAACTGGGTGATCAACTGATAAAGTGTTTAATCTACATCTTCAATAGCAAATATATTTCTATAGCTATTTTCGGTGAATTGGAATTACATTTTACTCTGGACAGAGAAAGTGCAAAATGTATTAAATCTTCAGTTAGGCATGATTTATTATTGAAGACTGGGTCAGGCTTGGAGCCCTACGTGTCGTTCTTTTTGGCCCCTATGATTGAAGGCGATTAACTTGATTCAGGTAGGTCTAAATACATTGTTTTTGGTTGTTCCCTTCAGGAGAGATGAAATGTGATGCCACTAATCTTTGCCTTTCTGATCATTTATCTATTCAAACACTTATGCATTTTTAAAATGTTATAAATCTATTCCTGTGGTATTTAGTTACACTGCTGAGACCATGTGGCTTTATTAGCTGTAACCAGCAATTACTAGACAATCCCGTAGTATGTTGTACTGTTGGTTGTTTTTTAGCTGCTGCTATTAAGCATAAGACAATTTTAACTTTAAATTATGATCATGTGTGATTTATTAACTTATTATATTTCCAAGTTATTGTTCTGTTTTATGGTTATTTTGTTTCATCAAAAATAAATATTTCTGATCTATTATACGAATTGATTTATGTATAAGAAAAATAAAGCCTACATCTGGGCACCGATAATAATAATTGGATAAAGGTGTTATCTGGCTAAATCTGAAAGGCACAAAAATACATTGATAAAATACTGTGTGTTGATGTCATTTGCAGGGAAAATAAGAATGGCATTTATCGAAAATTCACAATTAACCATAGAATGTTAGAGATTTCCCCATACCAAAAATTTATAAAGAAAGCATGATCCATATTATCACATGAATTTAAAATAGCAAATTATAAAGAAACTGGGGTATGTGATAATGTTGATCTCAAGAGTTTTGACAAACAGTTTTAGTGTAGCTTATGATCAATATATTGTCAAAGAAAGAGTCACCTCCCAATCCAGTTCTAAATTGTTCAAGTTTAATAATCTGTTGGTAATGGTGTGCATTCAGAATATTGAAATCAAAATATCGATGGGAGACAATATTGAGGACAAAATTACAAAACTAAAATATTGACAAGTAAATCCGTCTAGATTTTCATTATCTAACTCCATAAATATGTACTTGGCGATATATATGTCTCTTCAAGGGTACGTAGATGTGGAATTAGGTTTTGTAAATCTACATTTCCTGATACGCACTTAGCTTTCGATATTTTGTCCCTCGCTGTTCTGTCCTCGATATTGGTGCACCACAATATTCTGGGGTCTAAGGGGCCGATGTACGACCGTTTGTTGCGGTCGCAAATGGGAATTCGGCCCGTTTGCGACCGCAAAATTGGTCAGCCCCATGTACAAACCATATTTTGCTAGTCGCTCACCTATTAGCAACTCACAAAATATGGTTTGCGACTCGCTATTAGGAAGGGTCGTGCCAAGGCACCCCTTCCTAATAGTGAGTCTGACTGCAATGTATGATTGTTTTGCGACCGCATTTGCGGTTGCAAAACACTCACAGTTTACCTGTGCCACTCGCAAACGGGAAGGGGTCCCCAGGGGACCCCTTCCCCTTTGTGAATGGGTGCAAAAATATTTTTTAAGAGCAGGCAGTGTGGTCCTGCCCTTAAAAAATGAAACTGAAAAGTTTCATTTTTCTTTTTTAAATGCAGCCCGTTTTCTTTTAAGGAAAACGGGCTGCATTTAAAAAAAAAAAGCTTTATTAAAAAAGCAGTCACAGACATGGTGGTCTGCTGACCCCAGCAGGTCACCATCCCTGTGAGTGCTAGCCATTCCCAATGGGGTCGCAAATTGCGACTGCCTCATGAATATTATTAATGAGGCATGCAATTTGCCACCCCATTGGGAATCGCAAACAGTGTCTGAGACACTGTTGTACATTCACTTTTGTGAGTCGCAAATTAGAGTCGCAAGTCGACGCAATTTGCAACCCGCAAATGTGAATGTTCGTACATTTGGCCCTAGGTTCAGTAGTACAACCATTGGTAATTAATCATAATTTGCATCACAGCCGCAAATACATCAAAATATTTTGTAAGAAAAATTAATTATAAAATTGGTAATAGGCCATCAAACCAGAGTTGTATAAAGTACAGAGGGCAAAGTGTTAAACATCCCTCTCGAAGTTGGACGAAGGTGACAAAATTGGCGACCTTTGTACATTTTTTCCAGCTTGTCCAACTTCAAGTGCAATAGAAGATTCCAACCAAAACAATCTTTTTTTTGTAAGAGTATTTTTTGCAATAACTTTAATGTAAGAGAATTCACTTGGTGAGAGTGCGTTTTTGTAGTTTTTCAGATGCACACATATGCTTAACTGAGGTGTCCACCTGCTATTAGTGTATATCACAAACAATTAAAACCAATCACAGGAGCTGTAAGGGAGGCTGTAAGGGAGGCAAAGCATCTCCTGCGCTGCACACAGCTACCTTCTGTTTCCCACTTGCAGCCTTTGGGCTATCTCTGGGCCCTGTTACAGTCTGTATCTGTTGGTCCTGACATCCTTGGTGTGGTTTTCCCCAACTATTTTCCTTACATCCTCTTGTTTTTGCTGACTTCGTTTTTGCTGGCTTTAGGACTCTGCACACTTTACCACTGCTAACCAGCTAAAGTACTTGTGTGCTCTCCTTTAAACATGGCAACCAAGGCACAAGTCGAGGGTGCACTTGGGTAGACTGTGTCAACCCACCATTTTCTCAGGGTGGACACCATCCACCCTGCCAAGAAGTTGGACCCCACAGAAATATGCTGAGCTCATCCAGGTATAATTTTCAGACACCGGGGCACATTAATCAGTGCCTGCACATTGTCTGCTTTCGTTCGAGCAGCAACATGCAGGCGGGAAGGGGACTTTGTTATTTTAAAATCCTGCTGGGCTAAAAAAAAGTCCAAAGTTAAGGGACCATCAGCCCTCCTTTTGTTAGAGTAGTGATCCAGCGCCAATACCAATAACTGATCAGGGATCAATACTCCACAAATCACTACAATGGCCCATAAACATTTACCCAGTATCCCTGATGCGCTGTGGTCAATTTGTTTCGTTCATCTCTTATTTCTTTATAAATTCCTAAAACATCTATTTTAAATAACTAATGTTGATATCAACTCTTCCTCTATTTGGTCGATGGACCAATTAGTTGAGTAGTTGATGATAATGATAAGACACTAACTCACCAAACATTGTCAAATTAATCACAGACTCTCGGTAAGATTAATAAGTGAGTTTATCTCAGAGTTCAAAGTAAATGCTCATCTGCATCAGGTTACAATTACAAACATCGAATGACACGATCAGAGAAATAATGCAATTTACACAGACTCATTCTGCAACAACATTATGCAATGAAGGAGTGGATAGAGTAAGAGACAAAAAAAAGGTTCAGCAGAATGATTATGCCAAACAATATAATACCTAACGGAGGTATAGATGAAGAGACAACAGGATCATCTAAAAATAATGCATATAATTTGTTGACGGAATGGATAGGTGGAGAGACAAAAGATTCAGAGACAAATACATTAATGCTGAGAACAACACAGGCTAGATACAAACCTATCGGTCTGTAGGAAATACCACCCCCTGAGCCCAGGAGATGATGGAGGTTCCCCAAAAGGTATTCAGGAAATACAAGAAATTTCGGTCAGGTATAGGACAGGATAGGAAATCAGCTAGGCCTCTCTGCAAACCGACAGTCACCGACGCATCTTTTCTCCTCTCTCCTGCCAGCCCAAGTTCTAGAACACGCCCCTAAAGGTACCCTAATTATAGTCTAAATTGACATGTCCATCCCTCTAATGTTGCAATTTCCTCTCCATCTTTCACAGGGATTGGTGGGTTTGGGAGGTGGCATTGTCACACCACCGTGACTTCGCATTTATTCAACAACTTTATTGTGTGAGATGGTTCCCATGGTCCAAATTTCAGTTTATTCATACGTTCCCCATATAAGTTACATTTTAGTACATTCTTTTTTCATCAATCAATATTTCCGCTGAGCACATCCCCGGTCTCACGCTCGGGTACAACAATTGGCAGCCATCTGACGCTCTGGCCTTCACTCCTTCATGTCATCTGCGATGCTCAGCACATCTTATTTGCCTCACGTCAAAGCAGACTCGCTCCGAGAAAACTTCCCCCTCCCAGTTATGTCAATCTTAAAAATGGAGGCTTTATTCTGTACACTAAAGTAAATGAAAAACGAACAATTATTAATTATATGATAATGAAACCTTCACTGTTCCCCACCCACCTTGCACTACTTCCCCATTACCGTTATCTAGCATAAGTTTAGTGCAAAAGCGGCATTAATTAATTAACCTTAAAAGCAAGAGGCAACGTGCAAAGCACTGATATACATGCGGCCTACTCGTATAGTTTCTTTGTTTACTCTCAAAACACGAGGTTATTACAATATTTTTTATTTATGTGTTATTTCAGGCATGCGCAAAGCAATTCCCCTATGTTCATGTTGGGTGTACGTTAGTATTTACTACATCTATGTGTTAGTACGTTTTATGGGAGTACTTGATTCGAGCAGGTTTCATTTTTGCGAAACCCTGCTCCATCAGTACCATGGCTGGTAGCTATCTGGAGCCTCACACCTAGGAGAAAATGTAATGGAGGGGAAACAAAGGCACATAGCATGTTATTACTTCACAGGTACTTAAGAGAGGCATGTGTTTGACTTTTTTTCAGTCCCTGTATATAGGAAGATATGCATGCGCTGTGAGAATGTCAAATATCTTCGTCTGTCCCAGTATTTACAAAAATAACAATTTAAATACCACTGTTTTGTAATATTTCTTTTATAGCGCTACTCATCCCAATGCAGGGTGTCAGAGCACTTTACATCACACGTACACATTATACATTGACAATAAATCACATGAGTGTGTAAACCAATGTACAGGATGTTATATAAGACAGTGAGGGTTACATGGTGTAGAAGTGACATGTCCTTCATCTCACTGCGCTGTTTTAGAAGGATTACAATTTATTAACTGCAAGTAACAAAAGGATCGTTGTCTTAAAGTAGTAATCAACTTACATATCTACCTAAAATAAAAATCTGGCATCTGCATGTTACATGATGTGTTTAGCAGGAGACACATTAACCCTCTATGCTACTTTTTTCAAAACTGGGACTGGACAAAACACAGATCTCTCCATCAAATGTGTTAACCTCCAGAGTTATTTTACGATTATTATTATTCCCTGATATTTACTAGGCACACAAAGATCTCTGTAGCAGGTGCTTTTACCCCATAAGATATTTTAAAATCCAGACTTTGCAACCAATTAAGCAGAACATATTTACTGCCATGTTTCTCCTTGTTGCCAATTTCTTTGTGGCAGAGTTTTAAAAAATACATTTATAAGTTAGTTGAGGCTCAGATTTTGTGTTGGGGTTGTGTCACTTATTTGGCACAACCCAGACGCACAATTTCATTTGTTAAATACTGTATTGTGCTTAAATGTGCTCATGATAGACTTGCTAAACATGTGTGAGGTTTTAAGATCTGATAGCACTTCTTCTGAGGTGATGGCTTATGATGACACTCCCTGTGACGCCATGTGCGATGTCACGTTCCGTGATGTCACGTGCTGTGATGTCACTCGCATACTGCCTAACTTGATTGGTCCACCCACTTTTTTTTTAGGTCTTTTGCCTGATTGTAACATTGGCTTTCACCCAATTGGCACATTTAATTTACTTGTAAGTCCATAGTAAGGTGGTACTACATGTAGTCAGGGCCTATAAATGAAATGCTGCTAGTGGACATGCAGCACTCATTGTGCCACCCACCTAAGTAACCCTTTAAACATGTCTCAAGCGTGCCATCGCAGCCTATGTGTGCAGTTTTGTAAACTGCCATTTCGACTTGTCAAAATGAACATTTTGACAGGCCTAAACAGTCCTTTTTAATACATATAAATCACCCCTAAACAGCCCAGAGGGCAGGGTGCAGTGCACTTAAAGAATTAGACATGTACTTTTACGTTTTTATATGCCCTTGTATTGAAAAACTCTTAAATTTGTTTGGCCCTTCTGCAAGGCCTACCTCTCTCATAGGATAGAATTGGGTTACCTCATTACATTTAATAAGTGCTAACTTTCAATTGGGAGCAATTTGACTGTAGAGTTTGGTGTCAAAAGAATTGTAATTTAAAACCCTCTTTAATGGTAAAATCTGATTTTCAGTCTCGATTCTGAAAATGTAACTTTTAGAAAGTTTGCATTTTCTTGTCCCAACCATTTGTTGCCTGCAGCCTGTATTCTGGGTCACTTGACTAGGTGCAGCTGGCAGTTGGTCTTTGTGTATTGCAACCAGAGAGTCAGATAAAGGGGAAATAGGTGTTGGCAGGATTGACTTGATGAGGGGGAGGAGGTGTCACCTACCACACTTGCACATCACAAAGCCTCTGCCTGAGCACAATCGCAAAGGGTTTGACACTAGTCTTCTGTCACCCCAGACAAGCTGTCGTCCGGCAGGGAGGCAGAAAAATGTCAAGCACCTCTGGGGGTGGAAACCTCCAGAACCTTCTCCTACTTCAAAGCTGACACCAGGCATACACATTGTACCCTTAGACCCAACCCTTCAGTAAACCTCTGGACCTGTGGAAGAATCAGAAGGACTGCTGTGCTGCTCTGCAAGAAGGACTGCTATTCTGTTGCCCTGCTGTCCTGCTGCCCGCTGCTCCAGTAAAAAGGACTGGACCTGCATCTTGAACCCAGGGCCACCAGAGTTGACTGACTTTCTTATCAGAGCCTCAGGGACAAAAAAGGCACCAACCCCCTTGAACCCAGAACCTGGACTCTATTTTCTGTGAGTCTTACCCCCCAGGTTTACCTGTCAAGTCCAGGACCCTTGGAAGTGGGCCTGAAAGTGCTCTGCCAGCCCAGTTGTGGTCCTGTTGGCAGAACTGATGCAGCACAACGAATCACCTTGCAGCCGCATCTGTAACCACTGCTGTGTGATGCATTCCCACTGCAGGACCTCGCATCGCAGCCCACAGGTTCCTCGGAACTGCCGCTGCGCGATGCATCGTTGACATGGGCCTCCGCATCGCAAGCCCCTCGTCGATGGCATCTTCGCTGCTGATGCAGTACTCCGCTTTGCAGCCCTGCAGCTTCCTCAGAACTGCCGCTGCGCAATGCATCCTCAACGCAGGACTTCGCATCGCAAGACACTTGTCGACGGCATCCTCAATGACAACGCAGGACTCCGCATCACAGCCCTACAACTTTCTCGGTACCACCATTGTGCGTCACATCCTCTGTGCAGGACCTCACAACACTCAGCACACTAGGATTTAAGGTACTGTGTTCAACAGCCCGAACTTGGTCCCTGTCCCTGGACTGCGCTCTATTGCAGTCGGTCTGAACTTGGGACTTTGTCCCGGTCCAGCGCGACCAGATAACCACAGTTGGCACTTTGAGCTTCTAGACACTAGTTTCACTCATCTCTCTAAACTGCATATTTTAGGTTCTACTGATTGGATTTATGGGCCCGATTCACAAAGGCACGTACGACTCGTAAGGTTAAGAGTGCGGAGTCTGTGAACTTTGAGCGGAGTCACCGCACTCGGAGTGGAATCTCTGTACTGAGCACTGCAGTGCAGAGATTCTGCCCTGAGTGCGGAGATTCTGCCATGAGTACAGTGGCTTGCACGTGTAACTTTACGAGTCGTAAGTCCTTTTGTGAATCGGGCCCTATGTTTTTGTAGTTTTGGTCTCAAATAATGTATTACACTTTATTACTGCTTGAAGTGCTGCATAAATACTTTGCACATTGCCTCTAAGTTTAGCCTGACTCTTTGAGCCAAGCTGCCAGAGGGTGAAGCACAGGTGAATTTGGGGTTTGCTTGTGACTTCACCCTGACAGGAATTGTGGTTCCTGCCTGATTCTGCTGGTTTCACCTTCCTTAACCAGTAACCCACATTCCTACAGTATCCCTCTCTTTCTCCTTGTCTGCTGCTCTCTGTAGGGCTGGTACAAAAACCCCAGGCTGCCTGACGAGACTTTTTGTCTCTATGTTTTAAAAATATACCCAGAGGCAACCCTAGAGGTGTATTAATCAGCGACTGTCATGCAATTAGGCAGTGCTTATATTGTAATGCATGAGTTACATTCTTTTCATCTGCTGGCAGGGAATATTTGTTAAACACAGAAGCTGTCATAGAACTAAGAAATCCCTTAACCATATCCCTTACTGCAGTATAGTCTAGCTCCGTGGTACTCATAGTACTCATTGGCAGCCCGCAGACCTTGCAGGTAATGTACCCATGGCCCCCCAGAGAGAGAGAGAAAGTGGAGAGAGGAGAGAGAGTGGAGAGAGGAGAGAGAGAGGAGAGAGGAGAGAGAGAGTGGAGAGGGAGAGAGGAGAGAGAGAGACACAGTGGAGAGAGAGAGACAGTGGAGAGAGAGACACTGGAGAGAGAGAGTGGAGAGAGAGAGGAGAGGGGAGAGAGAGAGGAGAGGGGAGAGAGAGTGGAGAGAGAGAGAGTGGAGAGAGAGAGTGGAGAGAGAGTAGAGAGAGAGACTGACTGAGAGACTGACTGAGAGACTGACTGAGAGACTGACTGAGAGAGAGACTGACAGAGAGAGAGAGACTGAGAGAGAGACTGGCTGAGAGAGAGACTGACTGACAGAAAGAGAGAGAGACTGACTGAGAGAGACTGACTGACTGACTGAGAGAGGCTGACTGACTGAGAGAGAGACTGACTGACTGACTGACCGACTGAGAGAGAGACTGACTGGCCGACTGAGAGGGTGAAGACTGACAGAGAGAGAGAGAGAGACTGATTGACACAGAGAGAGAGAGACTGACAGAAAGAGAATGACTGACTGACTGAGAGAGACTGACTAACAGAGAGACTGACTGAATGATAGAGAGAGGGAGAGAGACTGACTGACAGAGAGAGGGAGAGAGACTGACTGACTGAGGGAGAGAGAGACTGACTGACTGAGGGAGAGAGAGACTGACTGACAGAGAGAGAGAGAGAGACAGACAGAGAGAGAGAGAGACTGACAGAGAGAGAGACTGACTGACTGACAGAGAGAGACTGACTGACTGACAGAGAGAGACTGACTGACTGACAGAGAGAGACTGACTGACTGACAGAGAGAGACTGACTGACTAACAGAGAGAGACTGACTGACTAACAGAGAGAGACTGAGGCTGACAGAGAGAGACTGACTGACAGAGAGAGACTGACTGACTGACAGAGAGAGACTGACTGACTGACAGAGAGAGACTGACTGACTGACAGAGAGAGACTGACTGACTGACAGAGAGAGACTGACTGACTAACAGAGAGAGACTGACTGACTAACAGAGAGAGACTGACAGAGAGAGACTGAGGCTGACTGAGAGAGAGACTGACTGACTGACAGAGAGAGAGACTGACTGACCGACTGAGAGGGTGAAGACTGACAGAAAGAGAGAGAGACTGACTGACTAGGAGAGAGACTGACTGACTAGGAGAGAGACTGACTGACTGACAGAGAGACTGACTGACTGACAGAGAGAGAGACTGATTGACACAGAGAGAGAGAGACTGACAGAAAGAGAATGACTGACTGACTGAGAGAGACTGACTAACAGAGAGACTGACTGAATGACAGAGAGAGGGAGAGAGACTGACTGACTGAGGGAGAGAGAGACTGACTGACAGAGAGAGAGACAGACAGAGAGAGAGACTGACAGAGAGAGAGACTGACTGACTGACAGAGAGAGACTGACTGACTGACAGAGAGAGACTGACTGACTGAGAGAGACTGACTGACTAACAGAGAGAGACTGACAGAGAGAGACTGAGGCTGACTGAGAGAGAGACTGACTGACTGACAGAGAGAGAGAGACTGACTGACCGACTGAGAGGGTTAAGACTGACTGACCGACAGAGAGAGACTGACTGACCCGCTGAGAGGGTGAAGACTGACAGAGAGAGAGAGACTGACTGACCGACTGAGAGGGTGAAGACTGACAGAAAGAGAGAGTGACTGACTGACTAGGAGAGAGACTGACTGAATGAGAGAGACTGACTGAATGAGAGAGACTGACTGACTGAGGGAGAGAGAGACTGACTGAGGGAGAGAGAGACTGACTGACTGAGAGAGACTGACTGACTGAGAGAGACTGACTGACTGACTGAGAGAGACTGACTGACGGAGAGACTGACTGAATGACAGAGAGAGGGAGAGAGACTGACTGAGGGAGAGACTGGCTGACTGAGAGAGACTGGCTGACTGAGAGAGACTGGCTGACTGAGAGAGACTGACTGACTGAGAGAGACTGACTGACTGAGAGAGACTGACTGACTGAGAGACAGACTGACAGAGAGAGAGAGACTAACTGACTGACAGAGAGAGACTGACTGACTGACAGAGACTGACAGAGAGAGACTGACTGAGAGACTGACTGAGAGAGAGAGAGAGAGAGAGAGACTGACTGACCAACTGAGAGGGTGAAGACTGACAGAGAGAGAGAGACTGACTGACTGAGAGAGAGAGAGACTGACTGACTGAGAGAGAGACTGACTAAGAGAGAGACTGACTGAGAGAGAGAGACTGACAGAGAGAGAGACTGACTAACTGAGAGAGAGACTGACTGACTGAGAGAGACTGACTGACAGAGAGAGAGAGACTGACTGACTGAGAGAGAGACTGACTGAGACTGACTGAGAGAGAGAGACTGACTGAGAGAGAGAGACAGAGAGAGAGACTGACAGAGAGAGACTAACTGACTGACAGAGATAATAAAAATGTAGAGAGAGAGACTGACTGAGAGACAGAGAGAGAGAGAGAGACTGACTGACTGACAGAGAGAGACTGACTGACTGAGAGAGAGAGACTGTGATGGAACTGGGGTCAAAGTGTGTATGAAGCTATGCAATGCCTCTTACGATTGCTATTGTCTGCTAATAAAAATGTATTATCAAAATGTGCGTCTTTGTAGTTACATCTGCTTTTGAAATACAGCATTGTCGCATTGTCTAATGTTTTGAAACGTGTTTGATTTTATTTTTACTCTAGCCCCGCCCCCCCCCCCCCACTGACCCCGCCCCTCACTGACCCCACCCCTACCGGTGCGGCCCTCGGCCACAAACCACACTGTAATTTTGGCCCCCGACAGAAAGTTTGTGAGTAGTACCGATGGTCTAGCTAATAACGTAAATGCCCTGTAAACTTTTTTAAGTATTATTTTTAAAGAAAATATTTTTGTGTGCAAAAAAGCTACATTGAAAAAGGCAAATCTTTAAATAAACGACTTAACAAATAATAACTTTATATATTTAGGAAGTTAAACATTTCTTTTTATTATTATGCTATTTGTTTTGCTTTCTGTATTCACAGCTCTTTTTCCAAGGTGCCCTTCATGTCCGAAGCCTCGGGAAAGCACCAAAAACCCCGCAATCTTATGAGACTTTGGGGCAGTCAACTTGTTGCCCGTTATTGATAGCTTCCAGGCGCTGCTATTCTGTATTGTCAAAGCTTCACTTTTCTTGTCTTTTTTTGTAATCATTTTGCTTCCACCAGCTACTCTGCTACCTTGCCACCAGGGATGTCCATTTTTAGATCTCGCCATGGCAGCGCATGCGCTGTCTACGAGACGTGTTATGGTCTTTGAACACGCCCAGCACTTACCATAGGTTCTTTTGTCTGCCTGTACAAATCCCTATGTTTTCGTTGGTCGTTATTATACATTTGTCCCGCCTTTGGGCCATTTTGTTCTGCCCTGGAGACTGCCCGTGCTACAAGGATCAGGTCACTTCGGGGCATTTATTTCGTTTTGGCGCACTACTTTTGCTTTGGCTAATTTTTTTTTGTTTTTATTCATGCCCGCTTCATGTCCCCCGCGCTTCATCACACAGCATGGCGGCCACGTGCCTTTCATTTTTTGGGTACGGCGCCTGCAGCCTCTTCGACCTATAACTCTGAAGTTCTCTCCCCGCGGCCAGGGCTTTAGAGTCACTACCACCAACCGCCCAGTGAGCAGGGCACAAACAGAACAGGCTGCCTAAAATGGCTTCCGCTCGCTGCAACAGAACAAGCACTTTCACTTTAACAAGCGCTTTCACTTTAAATTTTCAGCAATGCACTTCGACCACTTCTGATGCGCATGCGAAAGATACTGAAGCTGGGCTTGGGAGCACGCAGTTATATATCCACTATGATTACAGCCTGTTTTAAAATGCTGAGTGATATTGGTGGTGCTGTGTTCTTTCCATCCTCTAAGTGGAGAGCCAGGCGCGGCGGCAGAGTCAGCAGGAGGCGGCACTTCATGACCCTCTTTCCTTCCTCTGTCCATTGCTCTGTTTCCTGCTTACCCTCCCCCATGCCCTGAGAATAAAGGCGTCGAGTCTGCCGCCAGCCACACACGTCGTGTGCTAGCTCCAGCCTGACCTGACCCTGACAGGGTCTTTGCGCTCCTCGTCGTCTGAAAGCACTCCCTCCCGCCACCTAATGCTTTCACTCATCACCAGGGAGACGTTAGCCAGCCGAGGTGAGTATGTCCTTCACCCGCGCCACACACAACATTCTGAAGTTTATCTGCAGTTTTAGTCTGGAACCATCTTCCTGTCGCTAGCTTTTGAAGGGCCCATCGTTTCCCATAAGCGCTATAAAAGTACAAACATGCTCTTTGATAAGGCGGATGGACGCAGTCAAGCAATTTTAATTATATGTCAAACACATATGATTCACTGACTGCATGGATTATCAGTGAGAACTCAATGGACAGATAAATGAGTGAGAGCATGGATTGACCATCAGGACACAAAGTGATAGGCCAGACCTACTGGCTTTGCCAGTGCTTCACGTTATGGAACAGCAGTGTTAAATGCTTGGAAACCAAAAAAACACAACTAAAAAATGTTGTCATTTATAACGCCACCAGCTCTAACTTCACAAATGCAAGACCGATTGCATTGCAAATGCTTGTTTTAGCTTATGCCAGCTTCTCTGCAATGCATTTGTGGTCAGACATTATTTTTAGCTCCAAAGGCGGCTTTTGCTCACCCAAGTAGCCAGCACCAACCTGCTGCCTTTCTTTGGAGTACATGTAATGTACATTTATTTTGAGTTCCCAGCTGCTTCTCTGCTGCTGTGCCACTGGGACTGAGTTATTAATTTATGTATTTCCCTGCCTAGTGGCATCCTAGCAAATCCACCAGGGCCTACATTTTCATATTCTTAGCTCCACAGACTACTGCTACCCACGGGCTGGCTCAGCCTCACCCGCCTCTACTTGACCCACGTCTCAAGTGGTAGGGCTATCTATGCCGCACATTTCTTTCTTTAGCTCCCAGCGGCTTCTCTGCTGCTTTGCCGCGGAGGCTGAACATTTCCTGCTTTTCCATTGTTTCTGAAAGCAGATTGTCTGGTCTTGTTCCCTCCTGCTTCACATAAGCTGTTTCACCTGCTGCTGATAGTAACAGTCTAAGGATTTGCAGGAGATCTGTCCCCTCCTGGTGCCCAGGTAATCATGGTAAGAAAGTGACGCATCCTTTTCATGGACCCGTGTCAATGCCCAAGGTGCATTTGATAGACACAAGGGCAGTGCTTAATTTGTAAAAATAAGTGCCAGGGCCCTCGTCAGGAGGCCACTGCAGCTTGCACCACACATTCCCCCTGCCAGCGCTGCCAATGACAGCACCAATACACCACTAATCATCTCACTCTTAAAAGTGTGACAATTCCAGGCCCGCAAAGCTATAAAAAAAAACACCCTGGGTGGTAGGTATTAGCTATTTTTTGATTGTGTGTTGAATTAATAAACAGCTGTTGTCTTCATCTCTAAATTCGACTGACAGCGCCACCATGGGCAGACTGTCAATAGCACCGGTGCTGACAATTAAGTGCGGCTGCCGAGCACCGGAAACCACCAGCCCAAATTAAGCACTGAAGGGTGAATAGATTGAGATGGCAATTCGGCACCATTCTCTGCTATTGCTGATTGCAAAGAACCATTGTGTGCCAAGTCTCTTGTATTCAGAGCCACTGGAATATCCCGATTCATGCTTCCACATCGTTTTCTGGAGAAAAAGCCTGGATTTGCTGCATTTGCTACATAGATCATCGTCTGCTGCATAATCTGCAGATTTATAAAATATATTTCCTTCTCAATCGCATCAAACGTTACTAAAAACATGGGAAAATGTGTTCCTGGGCAGCGGAAGGCCCTTCTCAAAGGTTGACTTGTCATCTTCCAGTTGCATCTTACTGTATTTAGGTGTTAAAACTGATACTGAAAATAATTAAGTAATTTTAAAAAAAGAGCTGCATTACGCCAGAATAATTTGGCTTTTCTTGCCGCATTATTTGGTTCTTCCCTTTCACATAATTTGGTCCTTCCCGGCCACATAATTTCAGTGGCCCTGCCTCAATTTTCAGTAAAATACTGAGGGGTTTATTTACAAGCCCCTTGCGCCACCAGTGCGTCACTTTTTTTGACGCAACGGCGGCGCAGCATCTGCTCCATATTTACATGGATGCAGATGCATCACTTTTACAGGCTGCATCGGTTTTCACCTGAGTGAAAATGGTCTGCACCGTCTGGGATTTTAATTTATGCAAGGTAGACATTCCGTCGGAAATGCCTACCTTGAAATTGACGCAGTGGTATTTACCACTTTTGTTTATCATGCAGCCTGCCGCTGCGCTCCCAATGCGTCATAAACCCAGGTGTAGGAATGACGCATTGGCTGTTGCAGTGGAAGTTGACCAGCTGAATCGAGTGCCAACAATGGAAATGACGTACCCCCTACAGGTAAGTGCATACATAAGGTAGGTCAGACAGTAAATGTCACATTTTGTGATATTACTCTCCTATGTCATGCATACAAGTGGGAATCGTGGTACACATAAGTATGCTCTGCCACTTGTATGCGTGACATATGGGACCGATGTAATAGACCGCAAGTTGAGTTTTCATGCTCTGTTATATTGGTCCCCATACAGAAGACGATGCGTCACTAAAAACTGACGCATTGCCTCTGTATTTTGACCCACTGCTGGAGTTGCTTCGGTTTTCACGCCAACTCCTGCAATGCACCAAAACCGTGCACCATGGTGCACCATATTGTAAATACGGCACATCCATGGTGGCGCAAGAGTTTCTCCCGCAGGCGCAAGAAAACTGATGCATCGCTCCTTTAACGCAGCGATGCGTCAATTTCTTGTAAATGAGGCCCTGTACGTTTATCTGATTTGTAAAAGGTAATGAGTTAACTGTTTTTTGGGGTATTTATATCATGCAAACCCAGCACCAAAGCAAAGGGAGCCGCTAAACTTACCAAAATATTTAATAGTGATTGTCCTCTATCCTCAAAAAATATTTGCCTAGCTTAAAGGTTCACACCAATTTGCACACTTTCTCACCATTAGTGCAAATTAGAATCCCCATGGATTCACAAATACATATCTGCCTCCACTTTTCCTCCCTCTCCCATAAATTCATTGATTCATCTTTTAGCCTAGTCATATTGCCATAATCACCTCCAAT
Organism: Calotriton arnoldi; assembly: GCA_963921515.1. NCBI lineage: Eukaryota > Metazoa > Chordata > Amphibia > Caudata > Salamandridae > Calotriton > Calotriton arnoldi. The sequence goes on along the minus strand of CAWUFW010018134.1, from coordinate 55,040 downwards.
CTCAATCCATCTTGTTCCTTGTTCTCATTTCTCTCTGCCCCCCTCTAGGTTTCTACTGTTAATGACAAAACATGTTCACCATGTCTTCCTGTTTCTTCTAGTAATTATTTGTAACAGACCTTCCTCCGACTTCATGTCTGGGAAGCAGGACAGATACCACGTCCACTCTTGCTTGCAATGAATGACCTAAGTGTGTTTGATGCACCAAAGAGTGTCAATTACATTACAGAGCTTTTACAAGAATTATATCTGTAACCCTCGAGTCATTAGAAACTTGGAAAATGTATTCCTTCTTATCAGCTAATTAGTCTTTGTTTCCTGAGCTCAGCAATCCCCTCTGAATACTTGAAACACTATTCAATTTTCTCAGTTACCTACGTATAATACCCATCCAATTTTTCACTGAACATTGTATTAGGTACTTGCCAGCCTCCATCCAATCTCCTGCAGATAAACTAAGATTTTGAAAAACCTATAATAAGTTATGACAATTTTTTAACATTAAATGTATTGCTTCAGTATCAACATTAACATGTAACATGCAAATGTGCTGAGTGTGCATCTTCACGTCTAGCTTGGCCATTGCAATGTAGACTCATTTTGAAATGGTTCATGTCTGGTCGCTATCCTGTTCTCTGTGTGTAACTTTCTTTTATTCAGGAGAAAACCGAACCAGCACCTTTAAGCAGTGTATCATTTGTTTTCTGTTTCCATGTGAAATTGTTTTGTTTGAACAATCTCTATGAAATGTACTAATGAGCAATGGCGGCTCCTCCGCTGAGGCGGAGGAGTTCCGCCCACTGCTTTTTGCAGTGTAAAAAAAGGAAAAATAAAATGATAATAACTCGAGGTTATTATCATTATAGTTTTCCCTGTTGCAGCGTCTTTGTGGGGCGGTGCTGCTCTCAGAGCATGGGGAGGAGTGGTTTGCACTCCCGGTGAGCATGAGTGCTTGGCCGTCCCTCTCGGGCCGCCCAAAACAGTCATGCGCACATACCGTGTTTTCCATGCAGGCTGCACTACAGCCTGCGTGGAGAACATGCCCACCCCTCCAGCCCTGGCTGAGCGCAGTGTCACGGCACTCAGACCAATCTCAACGCTGCATTGCCACATTGTGATTGGCTGCAGGGAGCCTGGGAGCCCTGGTGGTTCCTGCTTCCTGTCTCCCCCAAGAAGCCAGGAAGAGGACGTAGGAGAGGCAGCATCCAGCCAGCTCGCTGGCCGGGAGGTAAGTGATTTTTTTAAACCCATCTCCCCCGCCCCACTGCTGCATCCAGGTAGCAGCCGCCACTGCTAATGAGCACCTTGAACCAAAGATATCTCATTATGCTGCAGATAACTGCTAGCAATGAAGTTATCTTATCTGCTTGTGCCTTAACCTGATTGGCTCTCCTCATGAGCCTTATGCGTAGGTGTAACGAAATGTTAGAAATATGTGATTTAAGCTAATACAGAGGAGATGAGAAGTAGAAGTCACTTTTCCATTTCTTGCGAACAGATGGTTGCTATTACCTTTCAGAGCCTTTCTGTTAAAATCCCTTTATCCTGATTTCTCCCCAAATTTCTCTGAATTATCCTTGCTTAGGAATATGACACTTTACAACGCACGCGTTACAACGCGTGTCATTACTACAAAATTTTTACATCGCAAAATACATTACAACGCATGTCGTTACAACGCATGTCGTTACAACGCATAATCCATTACAACGCAATTACTATTCCAACTCCGCCGGGCGTTACTTTGGGGAATGCGTTGTAATGGATTATGCGATGTAATGACATGCGTTGTAATGGATTTCGCGTTGTAAAACATTCGTTGTAATGACACGCATTGTAACGCGTGCGTTGTAAACGATGTTTCCCCTTGCTTAGCAGTGTATAGAGTTCCTCTTATGGTAGAAGTGATTTGCTCTGTTCTATTCAGGACAACTTTTTGTCTTTGCTCTTATGATTTTGGATAGCTTTGAATATATTTACTAATGCATTCATATATTGGCTGTTGAGTTACAATTAATTCTGATGATTTGAGGTTATAACTTTGCAAATATTTTAATAAATCTTTATGGTTCTGAAAACTTAATCACTCTCTGTTTTGTTAGTGGAGCAAAATGTGCTTCACGTTATGGAAATGTACTTAATTTTGATTTCAGCTTCAGTTGAAACTAAAGATAAATTGGAGGGCGCCGCTGTGTGAACCTGAATTTGCACTAGAATTTAGATGGAGCAAAGCGCCCTATCAATTTGGTAACAGAGGATGGTTTCCACTGAGCCTCAGGAGGTCCAAACTTTGCCCCAAATGAGTAAAACTTTGCCCCAACTCAGTCTACATTGCCGATCTTCCATGGCCCCATTCGGAGTACTGATGCTGTTCCTGTGTTCCAGATGAGGTTACAGTATCTTAGGAGTGTGATTATAAGTAGGGTTATGCGTTTTTGATTGTGATTTGTCAAGAGTTGTGGTTTTTGATGATTTGTCATGATTTGAGTTGTGGTTGAGGATGATTTCCCAGAGGTCGAGAATTCACTCTGTGTGTTTGAAAGTGCTAGGAGGGTACGTTTCTCCATTTCTCCTAGAGTGACATTCAACTTTGGGGATTCTTTAGGGGAACAGACAAGAGTTGTTCCTTTATTTTTGATTTATTTTTTGATATTCTACTTATGCGCAGGTGATCGCTGTGGAGTGAGAGCAGACGTGAGGGACTGGGAGTTACGTCATAAGGTGTCACCCTGGGATTGGGCCGTTGGTGTGTATTCCGCGCTGGGATTAGTCATTATGTCATTGGGTTTTGCACTGCGAGTGGTTGGGTTCAGTGATGTTGCGCTAGGATTGGATGCATGTGTCCTTGAGTACTGCATTGTGATTTGTTGGGAACAGTCATTTCAGTTTGGAGTTTGTAATTTCTTTGTTGCATTGGGTAAAGAGAAAAGTTGAAATTCTGTAAGAAAGCAAGAGCAATGTTGAGAAATGATGTGAGAATACCTGTCACTGAGGGTGAGGAGGCCCCTCCAGAGGGCACATCTGCACATTAAATGATGGCCATGGTCGAGTTACACATGTGTGTTTGAGTCAAACAATGGAATAAGATCACAGGGAATGAAGGTTCCTTGCAATTTCCTCCACATGGTACCTTTAATTTGAGAATAATTGAGAACCTAAGGTGTGCGTTTTTTTAGGTGAAACCTCCCCAAAGCCTGCCCAGTACCAGACTTTAAATGCATGGAAGCGTGCTGCACATGTTAAAGAGAAGGAAAAGTATAAAACTCAAGTGAGAAATAAGGTCCGTAGTTGGATGGAGGCAAAGTGGGACGCTGACCAGCAGGGATAGAGAGAAAATGTAATTGAGGACATAGGGATGTACCCTATGATAGTGAAGTGAAAGATAGAAAGGCAGAAACCATGACAGGTAGGTAGAAATAAAGAGAAAGGGGACAAAAGCGATAGTGATTCACATGACGACTTTTTGGACGATTTGCTAACTTCCTGACCACCTCCATATAATGTTTATCAGGTTGTAGGAAAACAACAGGCCCAATAGGAGTTGTGGGAGAGGGAATAAGCACAAGTACAGGTGTGAGTACACCTGTTAATCAGGACTCCTCACATGTAGGTATACCTCTTGTCACTCTAGATCCAACATTGAGAACTACCACTGCTATTGTTATCATTACAACCCCTGGTACATCGCTGTTTACAACAGCCAAATAATTGGAAAACTCGCATTAACTGATAAAATCTAAAAAAGCACAATCTCAAAAATATACAGCAATAATCTCAAATTCATGTACATTTATTTACTTAATATTCAAAATGAAATAGAGATAATACAAGCAAAGAAGATTGAACAACAAAGGCGTCATCACTTAATGATTGTTTAACTAAAGGAAGCACCATTTTGTAAGGATGTGTTTTTAAAAAGAATTTGTAAATTCTGAGTTTACGGGGCTCACATGTTCCCTCACTATTCCAAGTGTATCCTCTTGCCTTGTTCAAATCTCCTCAAGTAAGTTACCTGGATTAATAGGGAATCAAACTCCCTATTCATTCAATCCGGAGTACTTTCCTCTGTTTAACCATTTTGCTATTTCTGCTCAAATACATTTCTGCTAACACAAGATGATTGTATCTAAGAAACCAAATTCTGGGTTTGAGATACTTACATATCTTCTGTCCACTCACAGTGTATCTGCTTACCTTAATCAAATCTCCACATGAGCCAATTAAATTAGGAATATCCTTCAAAAAACTGCAAAAGTTCTCTTTTAGTTCCACCATTACATTAATCTTTCCACAAACAAGCCAATTATAAAAACACTCTATATAAATTGAAAGACTCTACATACTGCAAATGTGTATATATATATATATATATATATATATATATATATATATATATATATATATATATATGTATGTGTATATATATATATTATATATATATATAAAAATAGATATATATATAGACTCTATATACTGCCAAATAAAATAGAAAAGAAGAAACAAAGAGCCATAACTCAAAAGTATCCAAAATTCAATTACTTTATAAATGTCTTCCTTATAAGAAAAAAATGGGGGCACTCACCCACTTTTTAGAGTATCCAATGCTTTTCCAAGTTTTAGTCACCAATTATCTTAAAGATCCAAAATTCATAATTTCATAATCCTAAAATTATCAGGTTAAATGCCCCCCATCTCTTCATCAACTAATAATTCATTATAATAATTCAAAAGAACAATCAAAACTCAAAAAACTTACTACAGTGTTTTTGTTCTGTAATCCACCGAATGATAACTGTTATCTAAATTATTCACAAACTCTCTAAAATGCAAACTTTTTATAATTCCCTTACAAATTTTAGCAAACACCTTTACATATCATTAATTCCCAATATTCAAAAATCCAATCACAGTTTTGATGATTTCCATCCAGATTTCCTCAAAAGGAAAATAAAGGATAATCAAAGTTGAAAGTCACAGTTTTAATCTCTCACCTATTGATCTTCCCAATCTCCACCACATGTTCGTCGTCCTGCCAGCCACTCGTGAGTAAGGTTTTCATATTCACCACGCTCTTGATATACTTGCCTACTAGTTCAGAATGAGCCAATGCAAACACTGTTTTATAATTGGCTAGAAATACACCAATAGGAACCTGGGTGAACACTAACTCCTCATTTGACTAGAAGTACACCAATCGGGACCTGAGTTTCATAAGCTCACCAGGTAGCTCAAAACTGACCAATAAAACCTGGGGGGCATATTAGCAAGAAGAGGACACTGAAAGTGATAGGCCAGACCTACTGGCTTTGCCAGTGCTTCACGTTATGGAACAGCAGTGTTAAATGCTTGGAAACCAAAAAAACACAACTAAAAAATGTTGTCATTTATAACGCCACCAGCTCTAACTTCACAAATGCAAGACCGATTGCATTGCAAATGCTTGTTTTAGCTTATGCCAGCTTCTCTGCAATGCATTTGTGGTCAGACATTTTTTTTAGCTCCAAAGGCGGCTTTTGCTCACCCAAGTAGCCAGCACCAACCTGCTGCCTTTCTTTGGAGTACATGTAATGTACATTTATTTTGAGTTCCCAGCTGCTTCTCTGCTGCTGTGCCACTGGGACTGAGTTATTAATTTTTTTATTTCCCTGCCTAGTGGCATCCTAGCAAATCCACCAGGGCCTACATTTTCGTATTCTTAGCTCCACAGACTACTGCTACCCACGGGCTGGCTCAGCCTCACCCGCCTCTACTTGACCCACGTCTCAAGTGGTAGGGCTATCTATGCCGCACATTTCTTTCTTTAGCTCCCAGCGGCTTCTCTGCTGCTTTGCCGCGGAGGCTGAACATTTCCTGCTTTTCCATTGTTTCTGAAAGCAGATTGTCTGGTCTTCTTCCCTCCTGCTTCACATAAGATGTTTCACCTGCTGCTGTTAGTAACAGTCTAAGGATTTGCAGGAGATCTGTCCCCTCCTGGTGCCCAGGTAATCATGGTAAGGAAGTGACGCATCCTTTTCATGGACCCGTGTCAATGCCCAAGGTGCGTTTGATAGACACAAAGGCAGTGCTTAATTTGTAAAAATAAGTGCCAGGGCCCTCGTCAGGAGGCCACTGCAGCTTGCACCACACATTCCCCCTGCCAGCGCTGCCAATGACAGCACCAATACACCACTAATCATCTCACTCTTAAAAGTGTGACAATTCCAGGCCCGCAAAGCTATAAAAAAAAACACCCTGGGTGGTAGGTATTAGCTATTTTTTGATTGTGTGTTGAATTAATAAACAGCTGTTGTCTTCATCTCTAAATTCGACTGACAGCGCCACCATGGGCAGACTGTCAATAGCACCGGTGCTGACAATTAAGTGCGGCTGCCGAGCACCGGAAACCACCAGCCCAAATTAAGCACTGAAGGGTGAATAGATTGAGATGGCAATTCGGCACCATTCTCTGCTATTGCTGATTGCAAAGAACCATTGTGTGCCAAGTCTCTTGTATTCAGAGCCACTGGAATATCCCGATTCATGCTTCCACATCGTTTTCTGGAGAAAAAGCCTGGATTTGCTGCATTTGCTACATAGATCATCGTCTGCTGCATAATCTGCAGATTTATAAAATATATTTCCTTCTGAAATCGCATCAAACGTTACTAAAAACATGGGAAAATGTGTTCCTGGGCAGCGGAAGGCCCTTCTCAAAGGTTGACTTGTCATCTTCCAGTTGCATCTTACTGTATTTAGGTGTTAAAACTGATACTGAAAATAATTAAGTAATTTTAAAAAAGAGCTGCATTACGCCAGAATAATTTGGCTTTTCTTGCCGCATTATTTGGTTCTTCCCTTTCACATAATTTGGTCCTTCCCGGCCACATAATTTCAGTGGCCCTGCCTCAATTTTCAGTAAAATACTGAGGGGTTTATTTACAAGCCCCTTGCGCCACCAGTGCGTCACTTTTTTTGACGCAACGGCGGCGCAGCATCTGCTCCATATTTACATGGATGCAGATGCATCACTTTTTTACAGGCTGCATCGGTTTTCACCTGAGTGAAAATGGTCTGCACCGTCTGGGATTTTAATTTATGCAAGGTAGACATTCCGTCGGAAATGCCTACCTTGAAATTGACGCAGTGGTATTTACCACTTTTGTTTATCATGCAGCCTGCCGCTGCGCTCCCAATGCGTCATAAACCCAGGTGTAGGAATGACGCATTGGCTGTTGCAGTGGAAGTTGACCAGCTGAATCGAGTGCCAACAATGGAAATGACGTACCCCTACAGGTAAGTGCATACATAAGGTAGGTCAGACAGTAAATGTCACATTTTGTGATATTACTCTCCTATGTCATGCATACAAGTGGGAATCGTGGTACACATAAGTATGCTCTGCCACTTGTATGCGTGACATATGGGACCGATGTAATAGACCGCAAGTTGAGTTTTCATGCTCTGTTATATTGGTCCCCATACAGAAGACGATGCGTCACTAAAAACTGACGCATTGCCTCTGTATTTTGACCCACTGCTGGAGTTGCTTCGGTTTTCACGCCAACTCCTGCAATGCACCAAAAAACCGTGCACCATGGTGCACCATATTGTAAATACGGCACATCCATGGTGGCGCAAGAGTTTCTCCCGCAGGCGCAAGAAAACTGATGCATCGCTCCTTTAACGCAGCGATGCGTCAATTTCTTGTAAATGAGGCCCTGTACGTTTATCTGATTTGTAAAAGGTAATGAGTTAACTGTTTTTTGGGGTATTTATATCATGCAAACCCAGCACCAAAGCAAAGGGAGCCGCTAAACTTACCAAAATATTTAATAGTGATTGTCCTCTATCCTCAAAAAATATTTGCCTAGCTTAAAGGTTCACACCAATTTGCACACTTTCTCACCATTAGTGCAAATTAGAATCCCCATGGATTCACAAATACATATCTGCCTCCACTTTTCCTCCCTCTCCCATAAATTGATTGATTCATCTTTTAGCCTGGTCATATTGCCATAATCACCTCCAATCTCAATCCATCTTGTTCCTTGTTCTCATTTCTCTCTGCCCCCCTCTAGGTTTCTACTGTTAATGACCAAACATGTTCACCATGTCTTCCTGTTTCTTCTAGTAATTATTTGTAACAGACCTTCCTCCGACTTCATGTCTGGGAAGCAGGACAGATACCACGTCCACTCTTGCTTGCAATGAATGACCTAAGTGTGTTTGATGCACCAAAGAGTGTCAATTACATTACAGAGCTTTTACAAGAATTATATCTGTAACCCTCGAGTCATTAGAAACTTGGAAAATGTATTCCTTCTTATCAGCTAATTAGTCTCTTTGTTTCCTGAGCTCAGCAATCCCCTCTGAATACTTGAAACACTATTCAATTTTCTCAGTTACCTACGTATAATACCCATCCAATTTTTCACTGAACATTGTATTAGGTACTTGCCAGCCTCCATCCAATCTCCTGCAGATAAACTAAGATTTTGAAAAACCTATAATAAGTTATGACATTTTTTTAACATTAAATGTATTGCTTCAATATCAACATTAACATGTAACATGCAAATGTACTGAGTGTGCATCTTCACGTCTAGCTTGGCCATTGCAATGTAGACTCATTTTGAAATGGTTCATGTCTGGTCGCTATCCTGTTCTCTGTGTGTAACTTTCTTTGAATCAGGAGAAAACCGAACCAGCACCTTTAAGCAGTGTATCATTTGTTTTCTGTTTCCATATGAAATTGTTTTGTTTGAACAATCTCTATGAAATGTACTAATGAGCAATGGCGGCTCCTCGGCTGAGGTGGAGGAGTTCCGCCCCACTGCTTTTTGCAGTGTAAAAAAAGGAAAAATAAAATGATAACTCGAGGTTATTATCATTATACTTTTCCCTGTTGCAGCGTCTTTGTGGGGCGGTGCTGCTCTCAGAGCAGGGGGAGGAGTGGTTTGCACTCCCGGTGAGCATGAGTGATTGGCCCAAACAGTCATGCGCACATACCGTGTTTTCCATGCAGGCTGCACTACAGCCTGCGTGGAGAACATGCCCACCCCTCCAGCACTGGCTGAGCGCAGTGTCACGGCACTCAGACCAATCTCAACGCTGCATTGCCACATTGTGATTGGCTGCAGGGAGCCGGGGAGCCCTGGTGGTTCCTGCTTCCTGTCTCCCCCAAGAAGCCAGGAAGAGGACGTAGGAGAGGCAGCATCCAGCCAGCTGGCCGGCCGGGAGGTAAGTGATTTTTTTTAAACCCATCTCACCCCGCCCCACTGCTGCATCCAGGTAGCAGCCGCCACTGCTAATGAGCACCTTGAACCAAAGATATCTCATTATGCTGCAGATAACTGCTAGTAATGAAGTTATCTTATCTGCTTGTGCCTTAGCCTGATTGGCTCTCCTCATGAGCATTATGCGTAGGTGTAACGAAATGTTAGAAATATGTGATTTAAGCTAATACAGAGGAGATGAGAAGTAGAATTCACTTTTCCATTTCTTGCGAACAGATGGTTGCTATTACCTTTCAGAGCCTTTCTGTTAAAATCCCTTTATCCTGATTTCTCCCCAAATTTCTCTGAATTATCCTTGCTTAGGAATATGACACTTTACAACGCACGCGTTACAACGCGTGTCATTACTACAAAATTTTTACATCGCAAAATACATTACAACGCATGTCGTTACAACGCATGTCGTTACAACGCATAATCCATTACAACGCAATTACTATTCCAACTCCGCCGGGGCGTTACTTTGGGGAATGCGTTGTAATGGATTATGCGATGTAATGACATGCGTTGTAATGGATTTCGCGTTGTAAAACATTCGTTGTAATGACACGCATTGTAACGCGTGCGTTGTAAACGATGTTTCCCCTTGCTTAGCATTGTATAGAGTTCCTCTTATGGTAGAAGTGATTTGCTCTGTTCTATTCAGGACAACTTTTTGTCTTTGCACTTATGATTTTGGATAGCTTTGAATATATTGACTAATGCATTCATATATTGGCTGTTGAGTTACAATTAATTCTGATGATTTGAGGTTATAACTTTGCAAATTTTTTAATACATCTTTATGGTTCTGAAAACGTAATCACTCTCTGTTTTGTTAGTGTAGCAAAATGTGCTTCACGTTATGGAAATGTACTTAATTTTGATTTCAGCCTCAGTTGGGACTAAAGATTAATCGGAGGGTGCTGCTGTTTGAACCTGAATTTGCACTAGAATTTAGATGGAGCAAAGCACCCTATCAATTTGGTAACAGAGGATGGTTTCCACTGAGCCTCAGGAGGTCCAAACTTTGCCCCAAATGAGTAAAAATTTGCTCCAACTCAATCTACATTGCTGATCTTCCATGGCCCCATTCGGAGTACTGATGCTGTTCCTGTGTTCCAGATGAGGTTACAGTATCCTAGGAGTGTGATTATAAGTAGGGTTATGCGTTTTTGATTGTGAGTTGTCAAGAGTTGTGGTGGTTGTGGTTTTTGATGATTTGTCATGATTTGAGTTGTGGTTGAGGATGACATCACAATAGAACACAATAAGTTACCTGGATTATTGGGAAATTGAACTCCCTGTTCATTCAATTCAAAGTACTTTCCAGTGTATTAACCATTTTGCTATATGCTCAAATTCATTTCCATTAACAAAAAGATACCACTGCTTTACCAATTTAAAATCCTCTACTTTTTAAAAACATTTTTTACAGATCCGTCTGTGATATTATTTAAATGACACTCACTAACAAAGAGTTATCATTTACGTACTAAAAAAAATCAATAGCAAACATCACAATAGAACACAATGTTACCTTGATAATTGGGGAAACAAAGACCCTGCTCATTCATTTCGAAGTACATTAAAGCATTTCGCTATTTGCTCAAATCCATTTCACTAAAAAAAGTATTGCTATGTTACTACCCACTAAAAAGTACACCTATTCATGCATGAGTCCAAAAGATCAACAATAGGCTCAACAATATCCACCTAAAATGTTCACAATTTAACAACTTCTGCCCTGGAAGATCAACAATTTCTCACTCTGAAAGTCCCAGTATTGCAAAATACTCCCATAATGTTACACAATATTCGTTGAAAAATAAATATTTTTAAAAATCACCTGAAACCTTTATCCAATTTATTCCATTATAGTAGCTGCCAGAATTCATTTTCAATATTCAGACCATATGAAATAGCATCTAATTTATCAAACCACCAAACTTACCTGGTGCGGAGAGTTCTTGATTTATCCCCTCCTCTTCAGTTGCCTAGGACACACTCCATACCCCAAAACTTGATGTCTTGTGGTTATTACCCAAAACCCCTTGGTTTTCGCAGATTTTTTTTTTATAAGGGTACAATGTAGAAGAGCTGTTATTTTTGAGCAGAGAAGCTGCCAGAAGTGCTTGTGAAACTCATGAATGGTTAGAAAAGTTGACCACAGAGGATTTGAGGAAGAACTTCAGGATGTTCATGAGTGAAGACTCTCTTAAGATTTTGAGAACCCTAGGTTTGAAATTAAATGTTAGGGAGCTAATAAGTAGTATTAGAAATTGGAGTAGCATCCAAAAGCTCAAGGACCGATGGTCCAAGAAGGAAAGAAAACAGAACAAGGATGATACAGGTGGGCCAGATGAGGAAACTAGTCAGTGTGATACAGAGATTAAAGCCTACCCGCTGAGAGAGTTGCATGGAGGATATATGTATGTGCCATGGAAGTCATGGTGATCTTTACTCATTTACAAATGTGTTTCCAAAACTGGGAGAAAACCCTGATCAAGTAGAGAGGTTAGTGTAGATTTCAAAGTTGTTGTGGGAGCACTTCAATACTTTCTATGACATTGCGGTGCCTAATGTGGCACAGTGCAAAGTGGCAGAAGCGTGGCCAGCTGCCATACTGCTGAGATGCAAGAATGAATGTGCCTTCTCCTGCTGTCATGGACAAGTATAATCAGGTGATTACCTTTTTGAAAACGAAGGTCCCACAGAAGGAGGTTGATTGGCTTAAGATAATCAGAACTACCCAAGAGTCAAAAGCGTCTGTGCATGCCTGTTATTAGAGGCAGCATAGCGATGCCGAAAATTTAAAAAGGGAGTATCTTAGTTCTTGGTTTGTGCCCAGAGATTAATGCCCATATACAACAGAATGTTACCTGTTGGCAGTCAAATCTCTTGTTGAGATATTGAGACGTGATGTATTGCAGTGATGATCTGGAGGCGAAGCAGAAAAAGATTAAAGAAAAATACATGTTGGCTCTGACTAAATTGCCACAGAAAGATGTCAGAGTAGTTCATATGTGGCAAACTCAGGATATAGCCCTGGTCATGGTGTGGGGCATGAATACAGGAAGTTGGCTATCAGGGTGGTGGTCAGAGGATGTAGAATGGAACTTTTGTTCCCCAAACCAATGGCAGAGGAATGATTGTCATGTTGAAAAAGACCACTCCATGTCATATTTGTAACAAGGTGGGGCACTAGAAATGCGTTTGTAAGTTGAATTCAAATTGAATGCAATGATGCAACAAAATAAGGCCAATCCCAGATATAATTCGACTCAAAACCAAAAGGGTCATCAGAACCCTTTCAAGAGTCTCTAAAGTTTCCAACATTTCCCGGTTTTTGACAGTCCCAAGTGGAATGGATTCTGATCAAATCACTATCATGGTGCCTGAGAGGGGAAAGGGATTGCGTGCTTGGCACAGTTCTAAAGGTAAACCAGAGTGGGCCTTTTGTAGACTAAGAGGTGAAAGCCACCCAGTATCATTTTGGATCGATATTGGAGCTACTCGCTCTACTGTTAGAACGGTAGAGGTACATAACCTACTTCTCTCCGGAAAACAAGTCCAAGTTGTAGGTGTTGCTAATAAACAGACCACAAACCCAGTTTCAGCTAAAGTCTCAGTGAAAATAGGGCCTTTTTAAGGGAACCATCAGTTTTTAATATGTGATTTGAGTCCAGTCAATTTATTGGGCAGGGACTTACTCTGCTCAATAATGTAATCCATTGCACACCAAAAGATGTTGCACTCTAGACACACAATGAGGGCGTAGGCCTCTATTGGGTATTCCCAGCCCTAACAAGGAAAGACTTTCCTCCCGATTTAAGCGATTCAGTGAAAGAGGAGATCTGGCATTTTATAGACAGAGAAATTGGTCTGATCAAAGATGTTGAACTTACAAACATACTGGCAATCAATAATGGGTTGCATGTCATGCACGTTGGGGACTCACATAGAGGGCACACCAAAACAAACCCTACTCAACATTATAGGTGATGAATCAACCAAAACTTACCAAAAATCTGGATCGCCCTTGGCCTGGTGGTAGCAAAATGCAACATTGCCCGTAAATGGGGAGTGGAAGGGTCTCTACAATAGAGGAGTGGAACAATGACATGGATTGGTGCATGCTAGCGGAAAAAAACAAAATATGAGGGAAGGACTGCCCCAGTAAATAGAATAAAATATGGCAGCATGGGAGACAAACAACAGACATTTAAGGAATCCAAGAGCACACTCCAACGTCCATGAAGTAACTCACCCGGCCATCCACGTTGAGTCAATTGAACACTGAGAAAGATGGGAGGGGAACTTGACTCGAGGGGTACATGACTATATACGCTATCCATTTAATGCCAAATTACCAGATGTGTAAAACTATGTTATCTGCAATTTCTAAAATGCGAATAAAAACAAGTTTAAAAAAAAGATGATAAACCTGTGAAAATAACTATAAAGCCTAATGCAGAGTAGCCTCAAAGGCCCCAATACAACCTCATACTTGAGGGGGTGACTGGAATTACGCCTGTAATTGAATCCATGCAAGAGCAGGGCATTCAGAGAGAGATATTAGGGTTCCCTGCAACTCACTGGTGATGGGTTTGCAGAAACCAAATAACAAGTGGAGGATTGTACAAGATTTGAGATAAGTGTTCCAAATAGTAGTCACATATTGTCCCTTGGTACCAAATCCTGCTGTTATACTTCTTCCAATTCCCTGTGATGCTGACTGGTCAAGCATTCTTTTCCATTCCTCTATACGAGGATAGTCAGTTGCTTTTCGCTTTCAGATTTCTAGTTCCGCAGCTGTATACAGACAGAACCTTGACATTCAGTCAGATCCTGAAGAAAAATTTGAAGACCTTGCAGTTGCCATGCAGCTTGGTTCTGGTCCAGTATATCAACGACCTACTGGAGGCATAGACAACACTAGATGCTTGCAAGTAAGACACTACTGCAATGTTGAACCATTGACAGAGAACGGACACAAGGTGTCCCTACAAAACGTCACTACTGCCAGAGGGAGGTTCTATATCTGAAACACCACATTGAGAAGGGAGCTAGGAAAGTGTCCCAAGAAAGAGTCTCTACAATCCTGAGAATGAACCTTCCTACGATACAAAGTCAAGTCAGCATGTTTCTGGGAATGGTGGGCTACTTTCATCAGTGAATTCCCATCTTTTTTCCTGGTGGCAAAGCTTCTACAAACTCTTAAACACAAAGATGTGTCTGATCCGCTACCCTGGGACACTGAATGCTTAAATGGCTGCCTAAAGCGGACAGAAAAACTTTGCCACATCCCAGCCCTAGAAATGCCTGATTGTGAGAACGACTACGTACTTTACTGCCATGACCACAAAGGGTGCACCTTGTCTATGTTGACATAGACTCACAGTGAAGCCAAACGACCTGTTGCTTATTTCTCTGCTACACTTTATCCAGTAGCCACAGCATTGCCTGGACGCATTAAGGCAGTGGCTGCAGTTGGTGTCAGCATACACCACATGAGGGCATCGTAATGGCCTACTCGCTTCCGCTCGTGGTCCCACACTTAGTTAGGATTTTGTTGACTAGCGCTTGAACACAACACATGACAAACAGCAGACTTACAAGATAAGAACAGATTATTTTAGCATCTGAAAATGTTACTTTAAAACACTGCCACACTCTGAAATCTGCTCCACTTTTGCCCCTACCCTTGTCTGACGAGGATGATGATGGGGTTGTCCATGACTGTCTGGATGGGGCAGAATTGTGTACCAACCTTAGACCTAACATTCAAGACATCCTTTTGGAAGAACCTGCTGGTACTCTGTAGACTGTTCTTGCCTGAGAGAAGCACGTGGAATTCTGAGAACAGCATATGCTGTGTGCACCTTAGAAAGTGTTGTGGAAGCCTTCTGTTTGTGCAACGTAACCTACGCGCAGGTGGCTGAACTGATTGCTCTTACTAGAGCATGCTGTGTCTCTAACAACTTGAGAGTTACCATCTATACTGATAGTCAGTACGGGAGTGACGTGGTCCATGATGTCCGACAGTTGTGGTCCCAGAGGGGTTACATGACTTCCTGTGACTCCCCGATCTGAAACTGAAATTATGTCGTGGATTTGCTCAATTCACTGCAATTGCCTAAAGCAGTAGTTGTTGGGTAACACAGTGGATGGGATTTTGTGACTGCCGAAAATTGCTATGCGTATGATATGGCAAGGTAATGCGCTCTTGAGACCTGTACATTCAACAGGGAACATTCATGTGAATCTGGAAATTATACTGTTTCAAACATCTTGTTAAACACTACTGAGACTTAGGAAGAACTAAAGTCTATTCAGGAAGAAGCCCCAGAGGAAAAATGGGGAATGTGTTAGGTCACAATGTGTAAAGAATCAGGATGATATTTGGTTTTCTACAGATGGTAGACCATTCCTACCGGATGCCCTGTTGTCACCTATGACAAGATATTTCCTCTGTCCCACTCACATAGGGAGAGACGCTATGGTCCGACTCTTCAAGACCTACTGGTTTAAACCCCATTTCCGGCTTACTGCAGAGAACGTGTATCACAGAAGCATTACTTGCCAGCAGTTAAATGCAGGCAAGAGGACAATTGTAAACATGAGTCACGTAGGGATCAAGTCGTCCCTTTAATCACATACAACTTGATTTCGTAGAAATGCCCATCTGCAATGGACTCTGCTATATCTTGGTGGTAGTCTGTCTCTTTTCTCATTCAGGGGAAGCATTCCTGACCAGAAAAATGATCTGCCATTGTGAGGTAAACCAGCATCTCTGCTTGATCAATATTCAAAGACATATTGAATTATTGGTAAGCAATTGTGAATAACGGGGATGTTTTTCACCGTAGAGTTCTAAATGTCGTCAAATAGACAAGAAAGGCAAAACTCAGGTGATGTCATTCAGAGCTCCCCATCCACCCTCGATAATTCACTCTTTTCATGAATTCTCACCCAATACACAAAATAAAATGAGAGCCACTCGCTTTTTTCCTAGCAGCATGGGTCTGGAGAGACCCACACTGACCGGAGAGGGCAGTTGGTGATGCTTGGTTGCGGTTGGGTGTGCAGCAGCAGCACCACCCACAGTCCCTCACCTCCTTTGGGTCTGTCAAGACCCGGGAAGGTGCCAGATCACCACTGGACAGAACACAGGCTTCAGATCCCGGCACTGCATTTCTCTGATGTCAGAGCAGCGAATAGCGGGGCTTCGAAACCCATGTTTACTCGTGTGCCACTCTAAGGGAACCTTAAACCAGAACACAATTGGATGCAATCTGTGGCCTGCAGAAGGAGTGAAACTCTTATCTGATTGCGGAAACTGAGAAAAATTAGAAGAAAGATTTTAACTGGAGATTACACAGGTTCTAAAACGGAACATTGACGTTCCTCAACACTTTGACCTGATTAGAGGCTATTAGCAAGTCAGATAGCAAGTCTGAGAAGCTGTCAGCAAATCTATTATGAGGAACTGGTGGGTGGTATAGCTGGAGAAAGGTGTCAGTGCGGGGGGGGCGAGAGGGTACATTGGAAGATCCCAAATATAGCTAGAAGACAGATAATTGTGATAAAGAAAAGAATGCATTGTGAACGTGTGCCAGTTCAACACAGTGCAACTGACCATCACGTTTTGTACCAGAGGGGAGGTGGGGAGGCGGGTATCATGGCAATCAAAATCATGCAACTGACATAGTTACATAGACTTACACAAGCACTGGAGTGGGTCTCAGGTGTAGTTTGGGAAGCAGAGCTAAAGCTAAGCAAAAGCAGTTTTAGTAAAATTTGTACTGCTATTTTCATCTCAGAGCCACATTGCTACCTAAATTGATTGTTAAATCTGGAACTAACTCGTGGTTTAAGGAGCGTTCTTTCACTCAAGAAACCTGAGAGAACATGGGCGGGGTCAATTGGGATCTTTAGATTCAGCAGCACTTGTGGCTCTTGTGGAGAGTGTATGATATTATTCTTTTTGGTGTTGTATTTTCTGTTTGCCCTTCATGTGCTGTATTTATGTGTATTTTATGTATTATATGTTTTATATTTTATGTATTATATATTTATGTATGTATGTGTTATTTATGTGTTGGTCATTTAATTCTTCTTTTCCTTATGGTATTTCCTTCCCTATGCCTGTTCATTATTGTTCCATCTCTGATGGATATACTAATGTTTGCTTAAATCATGTACACCCACGTGTTGCTCAAAGGGGCTGTGTCCTCTGGGACTTTTTATTTTCTTTCCTTTCTCATTGTAGTATTAGGTATGTGATCTGATTAATCCTGACTTAATAAAAAAATTATTTAAGAAAAAAGGAATTAACTCGTGGAATCATTGTGGTGTGGGGCATTTCACAAAAGTGCCTAACTGAATTTCATGATAAGGGGTTGGAAGAGGGCGAAGGTTTGGTAGGGGAGGAGGGGCGTGGAGTGCAGGTCTTCTGATCACCTTGGCCCAGCAAGTGGCCAATGGGTTTGGTACAGGTACCTGTCCCAAAGCACACTTAACACAGAAATTGCTAATTCAATAAAGACCAAAGGATGTTTACAAGCAGCAAACGGAGATGCTCGCATGAAAGCCATTCCTTGAAGGCCAGAAAGAGTGCACCCTCCAAACTCACTTAGATCAGGATATGAAATCTGTAATACCCCTAACATCGCTTGTCCAAAGGATCGTCAGGTTTGCACAACAGGAGCCCCAAAGTGCTGTTCATACCAAAGCCTGACTGCGAGACAACGTGGTTACCCAAAATAAAGAGCCTAGACGAAGAGGCTGCAATGAACTGTACCCTGTGCGGAGCCACTGGCCTGGGCTATCTCAAAGAAGGTGGCTCCCGTGGCACAGTCAGCAACAAGTGCCAGCGATAGGAGGCAGTTGAACCTGGTACCCAGTGCTCGGGATTGCGAGTACCAAAGTGTTTGTAAACTTTGATCCTCAGCTACAGAGAGCAAGGGTCACACTGGGGCTGCCACAAAGTGTAAACCAGTAATGGTATTGGTAGTAAGAACATCAGGGTCTAAGGCCAATACCATTTCATTTGTTTCTCTTTGCTTGTTTTCTGTGTGGAGAAACAATTAGTTAAGTCAATTCTTGCAGGATGAGGTGGTGCTTGAGTGGGATTAGACAAATGTCAGTCTGAAGATCAGTCCGGTACGTACATTATCTCCTACGCCGACGACACTCAACTGATCCTCTCCCTCACCAAGGACCCCCTCGCCGCCAAATCCAATCTCCATGAAGGAATGAAGGCGGTCGCCGATTGGATGAAGATCAGCCGACTAAAGCTGAACACGGACAAGACAGAGGTCCTCATCCTCGGCTCCAACCCCTCAGCCTGGGACGACTCCTGGTGGCCAACGACGCTGGGAGCAGCCCCGACACCCACCGACCACGCACGCAACCTGGGAGTCATCCTCGACTCAACGCTCTCCATGGCCAAGCAAGTCAACGCAGTCTCCTCCTCCTGCTTCAACACCCTCCGCATGCTTCGCAAGATCTACAGGTGGATCCCGACAGACACAAGAAGAACAGTCACCCAGGCCCTCGTCAGTAGCAGACTTGACTATGGGAACGCCCTCTACGCGGGAGCCCCGGCCAAGCTCATCAAGCGACTGCAACGCATACAAAACGCCTCCGCACGCCTGATCCTCGACATACCACGCCACAGCCACATCACCCCCCACCTGAGGAACCTGCACTGGCTCCCCGTCGACAGGAGGATCTCCTTCAAACTCCTCATCCACGCACACAAGGCACTCCACAAGACTGGCCCAGCCTACCTCAACAGACGACTCTTCTTCTACGTCCCCAACCGCCAGCTCCGCTCCGCCGACCTCTCCTCGCCACCATCCCTCGCATTCGAAGAACAACCACCGGCGGCAGATCCTTCTCACACCTCGCCGCCAAGACCTGGAACACCCTTCCACTAAGCCTACGACAGACCCAAGACCTGCTGACCTTCAGGAGGCTACTCAAGACCTGGCTGTTCGACCAGTAGCAGCACCCCGCCCACCCCCTCCCCCTTTTCTCTCCCCAGTGCCTTGAGACCCTCGCGGGTAGGTAGTGCGCTCTACAAATTCTGTGATTGATTGATTGATTGACCCAGTCATTGAAAGGAGCAGAATCTTCTTGCTGCAAATGGGGTTTTAGTTCTAGCCGGGAGGGTTCTGTTGGCTGAGCGTAAGGAGCCGGTTGGCAAGTTACAACTCAGGATTATAAATAACTAGTTGAAACATCCATGTATACCTATCAAAACCGTGATCAGTTGGTTGTATAAAGCTCTCTTTTTTCCCACAGATGCACAACTTTTTGCCAACATTGTGAGGTAAGAGTGTGGCTAGGAAGATTAAGGCGAGCCCTTGTAGTGAAATTTAGAACTTTATTGAAGTAGAATTGATAGTAGGAGTTACAGGAGTTAGGTTTGCGAAGCAGGTGTCTTCTCTACACGGAAGGGACCATGTCAGCATATTTCCTGGTATATTCAGTAACCGATGTCTGGATGCCCTGGCTGTGCTCATGATGAGTGTTTCCATGTTTGCTGAAGAGCTGAAATGTTCCCCTTGGTGTCGGGTTTCTTTTAGAAGATGTTGGGGTCTTCAAGTCTGGGGGAAAATGAATAATGAATATGTGAGTAATGAGTATGTGAGTAGGCAGGTCCTGAGGCAGCCGGAAAATAAAGTATTTCCATCATGGATGAGTCTAAGATTAAGTGAGTGAAGTGTCATAAAGTGGCAGAAGGCTGTAAGGCATTCTGGGATCCGTTTTCTGAATACCAGAAGTGAGAGTAGGGAAGTTTTGGATATCAACCCCATGGAAATGAGATGACAATAAGTGAGGTGTGACGTGAGAAGTGGAGGTGACCTATAACCCAGGAGGGACATTGACTGGCAAAGATGGAGGGGTGGAGCTGAGAAGAAGCAAGCAAGGAGACAGGATGAGAACCACACTGGAGCTCAATGTGTGACCTTAAGAATGAAAACGGGATGAAAAACAGTATTAAATGTTGCAGAGATTAAAAAAAGGATGAGAGAGAAGGGTATGAAGTTTGATTTGTGTGGGAAGAGTATTTCCGCGCAGTAAAACGCAGTGAATTGGATTGGTGTTCATTCTGGTGAACCAACCTCCGCAGTGTGGCTCCCGCACGACAGACAAATGATGAAGGCATGTGCCCACAATGAAGAACAGTTATTTTCCATTCCTTTTAAAAAGCAGTGATTCAATCCCAGGCCTCTCCGCCCGCTGCCTAAACGCTGTCTCCCTCGGAGATCCCTCTCAGACAGTCACAGCGCCTCCTAATTTTGCCGCTCGAGCTATTTCCGGAGTCTGCACCGACCTCCTGCCAACAGGCCCCTTGTTTCTCCTCGTACGCAAATCAATCATCGCAAAGCATCATGGGTCTTAAAAGACTCCGGAGAAGGGACTTCATTGTCTCCTTCTATTTCAGGAAAGTCGTGTTGAATCCTGAAAGATTAGAGCCGGGGTAAGTACATATCATGCCGGCTTTGGAACAACGTCCATTCACAGATAAGAGAAACATGTCGACGTGATGGCAGCCGGCGCGGTGGCGGCTATTTGTATCCGCCGTTTGAAAAGCCATTACTTTGGGCAAACGCCAGGGTGAGAATATTGCAAATAGTTTGTTTTGTACAGAAAAGGAAAAGTACCCGGTGGCAGCTATAAAAGCTCTATCTATTCAAACGTTTCAGTGTTCCTTGAAACAAAAATAGATGGGATTTTTGTCAAGTTCAAAAAAGAAATTCGTTAAAGAGCTTTCAAGAAGAGCAGGCCGAGACAAACACACTTCAAACGTGTTTGTGTGTGTGTGAAATTCGTTGTGTTTGTAGTGTCTGGGCACTAGGCCCGCATGCTGGGTAAAGGACCACACGGACACGGTATTAGGATAGTGAAACTGGCACGTGCGCCCGGCCCCTTTTATTTGCAGGGTCACCTGACTGGTGACGCCTGTGATGGGTGGGTGTTCAGAGTGGGTACAGCAGAAAGCTGAACACTAGAACGTGTCCAGCAGTGATCCAGCGGGTTACTAGCAACAAGCATTCATACACAAAATACTCACTTGGGCCCATACATTCATACTACGCTAGCAATTTCCGCTGGTGGGTCAGTTGGTACTCTTTATCAAAATCCCTGCTACCAATTACTTTTCCGATTGAAGAGTAATGACTTACCAATGAATCCTTTGCTAATTGGGAAGTTTAAAATGAGTGACGTTCTATACAATTCATAATTTCTGAAATAATCACTGAGTCACGAAGTTTTAAAATATTTATCTAAAGTTTTAGCAGAGTAAAATACAGAACCACATGCTACTTAATCGCATATCAAGGGTGAAGTACAAGAACTCAATTATCGATTAATGACGGTCCCTCAGAAAGGAGAAGATAGAGACAGCAGCGCAACTAAAGGTTGCATATATTTACCTAAAGTGTGAGAACCAAACCCCTTGGCCAAGGAGTTTGGATAAGATACAACCCTGGAAGGATGAAGAGCAAAGATCTCCCCCCGGATCAGGACAGGACCGGTGACCTCTCTATCAACGATGCCTGCGTCGTTCCCCTCTCTGGTTCTTCGCTTCTCTCCGATTTCTCCTGTGTCTTCCTTCTAAGGTACTCCGCCGCCCCCACCTCAGGACCTCTCTGGACAGTAGTTCAGCGTGCAATTGATCAGCTTGGCGGTCTGGAGCTCTTCTGTGCGTTCTGAGAGCGTTCTTCTCAGCGTCTAGTCTAAACTAATTTGCTAATTCTATATCTATTATACCCTTCTACGCCCATGTACCTCCCATTAATGTTGCAAAATATGGGACCACTACTTCTGATTGGACGGGGACAGGGGGTTGATCCTCACACCATATTGATTTAATTCATTTTTCTTAAGCCCTTTGTTTTAAAATACCGCCCATCAATTTTAATACATTTGCTTTATTTCCCACCCGTCTCATGACAAAGTTTATTCATTCTTCATGTACATTGTTGCACATTAGTGGGGACATTTATGTGTACAGTAATATTGGCCATCAGGTCATGGCCTTGGACGACGTCCAGGTTGACTTCATCCTTTTCCTTCTGGGCAGCCTTTCATGGAGCATGCGCAGAACCATTGTCACACGAGTTTTCAGTTCACCAAACCCCAGGCCCAAACTTACGAACTAATAAAATCAAAGAAGAAAATATTAAAATCACAAATAATATGTTTCACTGTATACCCACTCTTTCTACTCTATTCCCATTTATTTATAAACTCTATCCCGCATTAGTAGCGTTAGAATACCACAGTTTAATTGCAACACAAGAGCAAGCTGTAGCACGCGAAAACATGTAGCAGCCATTTTAATGTACACTGCGCAGAAGCAAGAGTTTCCCACCAAGCAAAGAAAGACGTCACACCACGTGATATGGTTGAGACATGCGCAGTAAAGTACCTGCGTTTTAGCGGCCATTTTAGAATAGACAAGCGTTACTTGTTAGTTAAAACACATAAGCAAGCTTCCTTGCTACTCATATTGTGTATGCAGTTGTTAATATGAACAATACAAATTTAATACATTAATACTTTTGAGAAGATTGCATCCGAGCAAGTCTCATTTGTGAGTCCTTGCTCCATCAATCCCCTCTCTGATGGCGTTTCTGAGCCATCAAATACTACCCACAATCAGATGCCAACCTTTAGCATAATATAGTTTCACTTTCAATTTTACACTTTCTATTTTTCACATCTCCTTTCAGTTTCTTGTATAATTCGCTTCTTAAATCTTCAAGTTCAATTTCATCAAACTTTCTCTTCTTTCCTTTTCCTGTCACATTATACGATTCATTTCTTCTACAGCATTTGCACCATATTATTATTGAAAATACTGTTACTGCTATTCCTGCTAAGGGTACTTATATTTGACCTATAAGTCCTTTCCCTATATTAGCGAACCAGGTACCAATTGACCTAATACTATTGCTCAATCTTTCCCATACACTATCAACTTCCAGTGGTTTTAGTTCCTTCTCAAGTTTAGTTATATTCTGTATATACGTTCCAATTTCTGCACTTTTATCAGGTATGTAAGTGCAACAGTGTTTCGTCTTCAATAATTTACAGACTCCGCCCTCTTTTGCCAATATAATATCAAGAGCAAGTCGATTTTGCATAACCATAGATCTAATCGCAACCATTTCCGCATTAATCATTAGAAATCCTCCAGCAGTGTCAGTTGATAAACGATCAACCACTGTAGATAATTTACATATTTTCCTTGAATTCAGAATTATTCCCACTGAAGGTATCAATGCACCAAATATATCACCTAAAATTTCTGAAAAACTAGCTCTTTTTCTACGTGTTAATTCACTAGTATTTTCATTGCTGCCAGTGTTTCTTTTTACGTGGTATATTTTTGGAAATACTATTCCAAAATAACAACTTCCATACCACCGTGCAGGAAGCCTAAAGTAAGCCTTATTCCCGCATACATAATAGATTCCAGGAAAAACTGAATCTGTTCCTCCTTTGAGTCCCCGACCTCCAAGAATTAAGAAATTGTGTTCACATTCACTGGTACCAATGAAAATATTGTTATACTCTGTCTTTAACCTATGTAGACAAATTTTCCCTTTCTTTTCAAAATCTAGAGCCATAGCAGCTTGAGCCTTGCCAGGTGTGTAACTACCTTCTTTCTCAGCCCAAGGTGGCAAATGAGCCTTATGCTCAAAAGCTTTCTTTTGGAAATCTTGTCTTCTACTCTCCACTAAATTCAAAAATATCTTTTCTTCTTCATGTAAAGAACATGTTAGATTGTTTCTATGTGCATGTGTTATGTCTATGGATTTCATTGTTAAGAAAAATTCTCCCATAAACTGCATCTTTGCTACTAAGCACTGGATTCATATTCTTTCGAATCGGAACCTCAGAAAATATCACATCTATATTTGAATAATAATACTGAAGTTGCCCTGTTCTATAAAATAAACTAGTCAGTACACCACATGATATGCCATAGGTTAATGGCAAGTGATGATACGTTAACCCTTCTGCTACTGATTCAGGTAGTTTCATACAGACATAACAATTACTAACTTCCATGGTATCTACATACTGAAATAATAACTTTGTGAAAACATTCAAACTAGTGTCGTTATCTGTTACTTCATGATGCAATTCTGGTTCATCTTCTGCCTTTAGTTCTACTCTATTACTTTTCAAGTTATCTGTCCTTTCCTTTGTTTCATTGTTAATCTTTTCATCTATTATCATAAGGTAAGGAATTGCTACGATCACAACTAACCATACTATAAGCATCACTACCAGATTGCATATGCATATAGTACAGCATCTTTTACAACCTTTCCGCTTTGGTCTCCCAGTAACTCTATCGTCAGGCATATTGACAAGGAATATTGCTCTTCTTATCGTATTCTTCAAGTCTCTTTACGTTCTCAAGGTGGTTCTATTTCTTTTTCATAAGTCAGTTCTGCACTTGTTCCTTCGTCACCACTTTCACTAAATTCTGAGCTTTCGTAATCTTCAAGGATAATATAAGTCCAATCAGGACCTTTGAATTTGTTGTTCACAAGTTTCAGGCTTTTGCTTCTTCGTTTCTCACTTTTATTTTCTCGTCCCGTTTGGCTTGTTACTTCATTCACTTGTTCTGGGTCTTCACTTCTAGTTGTTATGTGGTATTTTACTCTTTTAATGACACTAGGCCAATGATCGCCTTTTCTTGTTTTCTTTGTTTGTACTGTTTCTTCTCTTCTTGTTTCTTTTTCAGAAATTCTTTTATTTTCAAGTTGTGGCACAATTTGGTTTTCTTTGATTTCAGTATCTTTTACTTGTTCTTTTTCAGGTCTTATTGTTTTCTCTTCAGCTGCTCCACTGTGACTTTCTAGTAACTGATCTTGTCCTTGATTTATGTTTTCCTGCTCGAGATTTTCAGGATCTTCTTCTTCTATGTACTGTTCTTGATCTAACTGGTTCTGATCAGGGCTTATTGCACTTTGTACTTCTGCAGCCTGACCGGGTTCTTCTGCAGCCTGACCGGGTTCTTCTAGACCTGTCTGTCCCTGCTCAAAGTCTGTTTGTTCTTCTTTGATTTGAGCCCAGTTTCCTCTCCCTATCTGTTCCTGCTCAGGTTCTTGTATTTGTTCTTCTTCTTCTTCCTGAGCTGCTTCTTCTTCACCTATCTGATCTTCTTCAATTTCTTCTAGATTTACTTGACTTCTTGTTCTGTTGTAGACTTCAGGTATTTCCACCACTGGTATCCAGTCCTGACTTGTGCTCGGTTGTTCTTCGTCAGCTTCCCTTGAATCTCGAACCTGAGATTCTTCAGCTGGGCAACCTTCAGCTTCCTCAGTAATTGATATTATCTGAGTATTTTCTTCTTCAGGGTCTGGTACTCTTTTGGTGTGGCTTACATGAATCCAATTAGGAAATCCGGCACACTTCACTGCGGTGTTTGTGACCAGTATGACCTGACAAGGTTCGCCCCACCTAGGTGATAGACACGTTTCTCTGGTGTGATTCTTCACTACCACCCAGTCTCCGGGACTCAGATCATGTTCTTGTTCAGGCTGCCTGGAAACTGCGTCTTCTCCAACGTGGTGAGAGACAGAACGCACTAGGTCAGCCAATCCTTTGCAATAATCCAGAACCATATCATCAGATATATTCAGCAGTTTATTTGTGGGAACATGTGCTTGTCTCATTGCTCTTCCCATCATTATTTCATGCGGACTCAATCCGGTGTTCCTATCAGGAATGCTTCTGAGTCCCATTAAAACAATTGGCAATGCATCTGGCCAATCTAATGATGTTGATGCACACATTTTTCCCAGTCTGGATTTTATCGTGCCATTCATTTGTTCAACCACTCCAGAAGCCTCTGGACGATATGCACACTGCAGTTTTTGCTCAATTTGGAATGCTTCACAGATTATCTTAATCACTTCACTGTTAAAATGCTTTCCTCTATCTGATTCCAAAGTTACTGGAAAACCAAATCTCGGAAAGAGTTCGCGTAGCAACAACTTTGCGACTGTAATACTGTCATTCCTTCTGGTAGGGTATGCCTCCACCCACTTTGAAAACAGACATACTATGACTAGTACATATTTCAGCCCTCTACATGGTGGTAACTGTATGAAATCAAGTTGCAATCTCATAAAGGGACCCTCCGCCTTTCCAATTTTCCCAAACCCAATTACTGTTTTTCTTCCAGGGTTATGCATTTGGCAAGTTAAACATCTCTGGCAAAGACTCTCTGCTACTACCCTAAACCTTGGATTGTACCAATTTTGTCTAAAGAGCCTAATCATTGC
This sequence comes from Calotriton arnoldi, assembly GCA_963921515.1. NCBI lineage: Eukaryota > Metazoa > Chordata > Amphibia > Caudata > Salamandridae > Calotriton > Calotriton arnoldi. The sequence continues at coordinate 28,453 of CAWUFW010018134.1, read as the reverse complement.
ATCTCTCCCTACATGTGTGTCTCCATGATACATCCTGGCCATTTGTGAAAGCAGACAGTCAGGCATGACTGGTCTGCCGTCGGCACAAATCCATACATCATCGTCTGCCTTTTGAGAACATCCCATTTTAATCCATGTACTTCTTTCACTCTCATCAGCATCATCTTGCAATCGTTTCACATCATTCCATGTTTCAGGAGGTGCATACAGCATAAGTTGGCAGCTGATTCCCATTCTTTCCACCCTTTTATTTACTAACAATCTGTTTTTGGCACAATGTTGAGCCACAAGATCTGCGTATCTGTTGCCGACTACCACCCAGTCATCTCCTGTCTGGTGTGCGGCACATTTCACCACAGCCAATTCTTTTGGTGATTGTATTGCCTCCAGTAGTTCTTTTACGAACTGTCCATTTTTAATGGGGGATCCTGAAGAAGTCATGAAATCCCTCTGCATCCATAGTTGGCCAAAATCATGCACAACCCCGTAACCATATTGGCTATCTGTAAATATAGTTACTTTTTTATTCCTCCCAATTTTGCAAGCTTTTATTAATGCGATCAATTCAGCTATTTGTGCAGATTTGACTCCCGGTAAATAGGATGCTTCGACTATTCCAGTTAGTTCACATACTGCATATGCTGCAGTTAGTTTTCCATCTTCATGCCTTTGGCATGATCCATCAACAAACAGCTCCCTGTCTGGGTTCCTGAGGGGTAGTTCCTGAATATCAGAACGTGGTTTCGTACACAACTCTGTGACTTGTAAACAATCATGTTCCTCTTCGTCATCTTTAACTTCTTCATGATATGGGTCTGGTAATAAGGTAGCTGGATTTACTATTGTGCACCTTACAATGGTCACATTTTTAGCACCCAGTATTATTCTTTCATATTTAGTCAGCCGACTAGGAGTAAGATGCTGAGTTTGTGTTCTTGTCAATAGAATCACAACCGCATGTGGTACAAACACTTTTACAGGGTGTCCCATTACAATTGACTCACTTTGTTCAATGCTCAAACAGGTAGCCGCTACTGCTTTTAAGCAGCCTGGCAATGCGGCTGCCACTGGGTCCAATGTAGCAGAAAAATATGCTATAGGACGTCTGTCTAAACCATGTCTCTGGGTTAAGACTGAAAGGGCACAATTTTCTCTCTCGTGGCAAAATAATGCGAATTTTCTTTTATAATCAGGCATGCCTAGGGCGGGTGCTGCACAGAAAGCATTTCTTAATTTTACAAAAGCTCCTACGCCTTCATCATCCCACTCAACTGGGTCCTTTGCCTTCTTTTTCGTCATTTGTATTAATGGCTTTGCTAACAGTGAAAATCCTAGTATCCATTGTCGACAATACCCTACTATTCCAAGAAACATTCTTACTTCTCGTTGAGAGACAGGCATTTGCATTTTCTTTATTAATTTTATTCTTTTAGTTGTTATTCTCCTTTTACCCCTCTCGATCTGGTGTCCTAGATACTTCACTGCTGTAGTACAAAACTGCAATTTTTCAGGTGAAACTTTATGCCCTTCTTCAGCTAAATGATTTAATAGTGCAATAGTGTCAACAACACAGTCCTCTCTGGTGTTAGATGCCACCAGTAAGTCATCTATACACTGCACTAAAACTGAGCTTCCTGGCATCACCAGTCTCTCTAGGCACTTTTTCAATATCTGATTAAAGATGGAAGGACTTTCCGTGTACCCCTGAGGAACACGATTCCATACATAGACCTTGTTCTCGAATTTAAATGAAAATAGATACTGACTATCTGGATGCAATGGCATGGAAAAGAATGCTTGGCATAAATCAATCACAGTAAACCAGCCTGCACTCCAAGGAATCTGGTACAGAATTACTGCAGGATTTGGTACTATAGGACAACAGGGTTCCACAATCTTATTTATTTTGCGTAAATCCTGAACAATCCTATATTTTCCACTAGGTTTCTTTAGACCCATGATTGGTGAGTTACAAGGGCTACTCATTACTTCTTTTAATATTCCTTGTTTTTCCATTCTGTTAATTTCTTCAATGACTCCTGCTTTTACTTCTGCACTCATTTTATACTGTCGGGTGTTTGGGAAAATTGCACCTTCTTTTACAATAATCTTAACTGGGTCTATTTTGGCCATAAGTCCTTCTTTTCCCGTGAAATCCCATACCATGGAATTCACTGTAGTTTTCAGTTCTTCTGGTAACTCATCTTTGGTTATCAATGAAAACATCTCATCTACTTCTGTACCCTGCTTTGCAATCATACATTTATATACATGGTCTTCATCTGGGGTCTGAACTGCCACACCATCCGGCGTGCAGAAAATTGTACAATTCATTTTGCATAATAAATCCCGGCCCAATAAATTTACTGGACTGGAATCACACACTACAAATTGATGCATTTCTCTAAAGTTTCCGATTTTTACTTCCATTGGTTCGGTAAGAGGTGTTCTAATCTTCTGATTAGCCACCCCCACAACTTGGATAGCTTCTCCAGAGAGAGGAAGGTCTGGGATGTCTGCTGTTCTCACAGTAGACCTAGTAGCACCAGTGTCCAAAAGGAAAGTAATCTAATTACCTTTCACATTCCCTTCAACATATGGACCTGACTGATCTACCGGTAAGGATGCACCAAGTATGCACTCCTTCTCCCCCTCTCCCAGGCACCGTCATGAACTATAGGGACAGAAATCGTCCTGTAAAAGAAATTGTGATGTTACATAATCATTCTTACCACTTCCTCCTTGATATCCGACGTCTGTACCGCGCTTTGCTCTGCTTACATTACCCTGTATAGGTGCAGGTGGCAACTGACTCTGAGGATTTACACCCTGCTGTGAGTCATTCTGCGTCTGTGGATTTAAATTTTGATTTGGGCCATTATTATTCCGAATCTTTTTACATTCATCCTTCCAATGCCCCAATTTTCCGCACCCATGACAAGGAAACTTCTTTTTAGCCTCTTCCCTGCTCATTCGTCCTCTCACTTTTCATCCATTCCCAGTGTCACCATTCGTTCCAGAATCTTTTCCTTGATTATCACTTGGATTATCCAAATTAATTCCCTGTCGCTCAGCCATTTTCACCTGAGCCCACATCTCTCTTGCAATTTCTTGTGCCTATCCTCAATGTCATCTCCACAATATTTAGCATATTTCAAAATTTCGTCAATCGGTTTCCCCTGCCAGCACAACATGTGCTGTTTAATCATCTGACAAATCTCTGGTTTCAGACCGTAAACAAATCGGTAAACAAACTGACTCATGTTTTTATCACCAATGTCCTCAAAATCCACTATACTGCTTAAATACCTGCAATAAACGTTCATAGTAGGCATGTACCGATTCACTAACTTCTTGGGTAGTTCTATCTATTTTCACCCAGTCTGTTTCTTTTGGTGGTATTTTCCCTTTCAGGTAAGTTATCACCTGTTGATACTTTTTCATTACATCATTTGACGGGGCACCTGTCTTTGGATCTCTAGGATACTCTTCACTGGGCCAATCAACTGTGATTTTACAATCTGTCCACAAATCGGCAGGTACCACTATGTCGAACAAACCATCCAAGTCTTTCAACAATACCTTTGACACCTTCACAAACCTCTCAACCTGCTTGTACCATTCAATTGGCTTTTCTCTCAATTTTGGGAAATCGTTCGTAAATGACAAAATATCCTGTCTGCTCCATGGGACATGTACATATCCCCCTCCTGGAACTTCTCGCATCGGGTACATTTGATCTCCTTTCCCTGTTTCCTTCATCAAATATTCAGAAGTTGTTCTACTGTATCGTGCCTCTTCCTTTTTCTTTGTCCACCTAACTTTCCATTTATCTAGCTCTCCCCATTTCTGCAAGACTGTCATTAATTCTTTTACTTGTAATTTTCTTCCAGATGCATTCATGTTTTCCAAATCTTTATCTGAAAAATCTGCTCTATAGGGTTTTTGTAATACTTTTGACTTCCCTATTTCAATTCCCATCTGTTGAGCTAAATCTGATAATTTCTCATGAAATATTTTTGCATTTCTTGTGATGCTTCTGCATATGAACAATAATTCTTCTTCATCGTAAGTATTTAGGTGATCTACTCCTATATTTCCTGCTATCATTTCTTCTAACTCAACTTTTAATTTATAAATATCCATGATCTTTGGGGGTGAATTCTGTTTGTCTGTTCCTTGTGCCCACCTTTCTAAGTCTTCAGGTGTAACTACTGTGGCACTTTTCGTTCCTGATGAAGTTATTATGTTTACATCTTTGGAGCAACCAGGTGTTACTCTTCTGGGAGTACTATTTACAGAATCACAAATGGGCAAGTCCATTAATGAAATCATAGACTCACAATCACTAAAGTGATCCTCAACCATTACTACTGCTTCAGGTTTAGGAACATTTACAGGTGTAGGCATAACTAGAGGTTTGGGATAAGTTACTTTGTCACCATATAAGGGAACCACTGGACCAATCGTTACAGGTATGGTCAATAAATCAGGATGAATACTCAATTGTGTTACTTTCTGAATTAATTCTGCTCGGTTTTTGTCTATTGCTTCCTTTTCTTTATCGTGAAGTACTCTACTAACTGGGGAGTCATGCAATACTTGTGGTACCAATGGTGTCCTTAACAAGGGTGCACTTGGGGTGCATCCACTTGTCCCTTCCTGATATGGTGGTGGATTCTTTAATATATCTTCCATAAATTCATCTTCGGAATCTCCAAATCTAGTCAAGTGTTTTGTCTTTTCTGTGCATTTACTCCCTCATGATTCTTCTGCCATTAGTATCGGATACAGACCTTCTGTAAGCATCGCTCTTCTCCACTGTTTCATCTGACCGTCCCTTGACTCATTTTGATATCTGGGGAAAAATCCCTGATAACCCCTATTACTTCTGGATCGGTCACGCTCAAATGCCTCGGTTTCCCATTCTTCTAAGGCTTCGTATTGAGTTAATCTAGGTCTGGGTTCTAGGTCATTCATTCTTAATCTCAAATTTTGAAGAATTCTTCCATTGAAAGTACCATTATCGGGAAAAGCTAATATTCCATCATTTTTTGTATATTCCATCCAATTTTCTATCCATACACAAGTATGATAACCTCTCTCCATCATCATGAATGAAGCGGGCGTTTTAGCTGGTGGAATGATAATTCCTTCCCTAGTTTTGATTGGTTTATCTTTTTTTAAATAATTCTTAATCTTTTGTAGAACTGACATTTTCCTCTTTTCTCCGTACATTTTGGGTAAATCTCGATGTATGAAATTATATTCGGCAAAGCCTAGGAATCTCCTATCCGGACGAACTCCTATTAAAGTCGGATCAAGTTTTAACATACAATCTCCACTGCCCACTAAGATTTCAGCTTCTATGGTAACTACCAATCAGATTCCAGCTAACTTTTGTCTCTGAACCAATCCTAGCGCGGCCTTTTTGTGACGTTTATCTGCCAACCCCTCCTTTACAATCTGCGCTTCTCTGTCCTTCGCTGTTTCGACCAATCCTAGCGCGACACCTGTGACGTCAGTAGTGCTCCTGACTACTGACCCCTCCTTTACAAGCGTCGTTCTACACCCGCGGTTTCGACCAATCCCAGCGCGGCGTTTGTGACGTCAGCTTCCTCTCCGGTAGCTGACCCTCCCTTTACAAAATCGTACCCAAAACTTTATTTTCTCTATACTTCTTTAGAATTCAGTAACAACATAAAACATTCGCTATCGTGCCAGTTTCTCTAAATTGAAAAAGATAGTTTCTCTCACCCTTAGTAAAACCTTTCCGTTTACTATACATACACTACGAATAAACCCTTCCGTCTACTCTTCACACAAGCTTCAGAAATACCTGCTACTTCTTCAGTGTTACCCTTTCTAGGTGATATAACATCAAATTTTTACCAGCATATTCCTTTGCTATTACTCACACGCATAGAGTCCCTAACAAGTACTGATAGCCCTACTTAACTTTTCAGTACTATTTCTGCCTGACAGATAACCTCACTGCAGTATGGCTTCCACTTACCATCCGCTATTCCAATTTTCCCCGGGGATTTCTGGACAACATAAAACAAACTTTAAACAATAACGGATGTTAGTTCATAAAAATAAAATTCTCATTACCCAATTAACAAAATGAAACCATCCTCTGATAACCAGAAAACTGATCCAGTGGGTTACTAGCAACAAGCATTCATACACAAAATACTCACTTGGGCCCATACATTCATACTACGGTAGCAATTTCCGCTGGTGGGTAAGTTGGTACTCTTTATCAAAATCCCTGCTACCAATTACTTTTCCGATTGAAGAGTAATGACTTACCAATGAATCCTTTGCTAATTGGGAAGTTTAAAATGAGTGACGTTCTATACAATTCATAATTTCTGAAATAATCACTGAGTCACGAAGTTTTAAAATATTTATCTAAAGTTTTAGCAGAGTAAAATACAGAACCACATGATACTTAATCGCATATCAAGGGTGAAGCACAAGAACTCAATTATCGATTAATGACGGTCCCTCAGAAAGGAGAAGATAGAGACAGCAGCGCAACTAAAGGTTGCATATATTTACCTAAAGTGTGAGAACCAAACCCCTTGGCCAAGGAGTTTGGATAAGATAGAACCCTGGAAGGATGAAGAGCAAAGATCTCCTCCCGGATCAGGACAGGACCAGTGACCTCTCTATCAACGACGCCTGCGTCGTTCCCCTCTCTGGTACTTCGCTTCTCTCCGATTTCTCCCGTGTCTTCCTTCTAAGGTACTCCGCCGCCCCCACCTCAGGACCTCTCTGGACAGTAGTTCAGCCTGCAATTGATCAGCTTGGCGGTCTGGAGCTCTTCTGTGCGTTCTGAGAGCGTTCTTCTCAGCGTCTAGTCTAAACTAATTTGCTAATTCTATATCTATTATACCCTTCTACGCCCATGTACCTCCCATTAATGTTGCAAAATATGGGACCACTACTTCTGATTGGACGGGGACAGGGGGGTTGATCCTCACACCATATTGATTTAATTCATTTTTCTTAAGCCCTTTGTTTTAAAATACCGCCCATCAATTTTAATACATTTGCTTTATTTCCCACCCGTCTCATGACAAAGTTTATTCATTCTTCATGTACATTGTTGCACATTAGTGGGGACATTTATGTGTACAGTAATATTGGCCATCAGGTCATGGCCTTGGACGACGTCCAGGTTGACTTCATCCTTTTCCTTCTGGGCAGCCTTTCATGGAGCATGCGCAGAACCATTGTCACACGAGTTTTCAGTTCACCAAACCCCAGGCCCAAACTTACGAACTAATAAAATCAAAGAAGAAAATATTAAAATCACAAATAATATGTTTCACTGTATACCCACTCTTTCTACTCTATTCCCATTTATTTATAAACTCTATCCCGCATTAGTAGCGTTAGAATACCACAGTTTAATTGCAACACAAGAGCAAGCTGTAGCACGCGAAAACATGTAGCAGCCATTTTAATGTACACTGCGCAGAAGCAAGAGTTTCCCACCAAGCAAAGAAAGACGTCACACCACGTGATATGGTTGAGACATGCGCAGTAAAGTACCCGCGTTTTAGCGGCCATTTTAGAATAGACAAGCGTTACTTGTTAGTTAAAACACATAAGCAATCTTCCTTGCTACTCATATTGTGTATGCAGTTGTTAATATGAACAATACAAATTTAATACATTAATACTTTTGAGAAGATTGCATCCGAGCAAGTCTCATTTGTGAGTCCTTGCTCCATCAGCAGGACACTACAGTGTTGTACAGCTTGGTCGTGTGTGAGTGTACACTATCTTTGAAATGTAAGTAGGGGAGAGGATGTGGCCTATCGGCCAGAGTTGCCAACTTTAAAGCTGGGGAACCAGGTTTAAGCATCGGCTCAACATCCTGTGATTCTTGGCAAATCACTATATTTCTCCGTGCCTACCAAAAATTAATGTATCCTTGTGTAAGGTAACTGGTCCTCATGTAAAGCGAACGGATACCTTCGGGTCGAGTACGCACTATATAAAACCACAAAAAAAGTGTGTGTGGAAGTGAGCGATATGAGTGAAGCCTTCCTGATAAGTGCTATAATCCACATGTGGGTGGGGTGAGTAGAGAAAATCAACGTTCCCACACATCTGTCATAATGTGACAAGTGGACAACTTTATTGGTGAGGACCCTGTGGGGGGGTGTGGTTTGGAGTCTGGCCTATCACCTCACAGTGGCATTCAAGCAAGGTGGAACACCAGCTGGGAAAGGCATTCGCCCCGGGCCAGGGGTGCTTTGTTTTATTGGATGCAGAAGGTCTGCATCTTGTGATAGGCAACATAGACTTCTAATCTTCATCTCCGAGGATGTGAGATCTACCTCCTAGGATCTGCTTCTTCTAATAGCCAACGTAGACTTCTAATCAAAGGTCTGCTTCTTGTGATAGCCAACGTAGACTTCTCATCATGATCTCTGAGGATGCAAGGTCTACCTTCTAAGGTCTGCTTCTTCAAATAGCCAACGTTGACTTCTAATCAAAGGTCTGCTTCTTGTGATAGCCAATGTAGACTTCTAATCATCATCTCTGAGGATATGATGTCTACCTCCTAAGGTCTGCATCTTGTGATATCTAACGTAGACTTCTAATCATCATTTCTTGTGATAGCTAACGTAGGCTTCTTATCATCATCTATTGTAATCACTAACAGTGACTTCTAATCATCATCTCTGAGGATGCAAGGTCTACCTCCTACGGTCTGCTTCTTCTTATAGCCAACGTAGACTGCTAATCATCATCTCTGAGGATGCGAGGTCTACCTCTTAAGGTCTGCTTCTTGTGATAGCCAACATAGACTCCTAATCATCATCTCTGAGGATGCAAGGTCTACCCCCTAAGGTTTGCTTCTTCTGATAGCCAACGTAGACTTCTAATCATCATCTCCGACGATGCGAGTTCTACCTCCTAAGGTCTGTTTCTTTGTGATAGCTAATGTAGACCTCTAATCATCGTCCCAGAGGATGTGAGGTCTACCTCCTAAGTCTGCTTCTTGTTATAGCTAATGTAGACTTGATATCATTGTCACTGAGGATGTGAGGTCTTCCTACTAACATCTGCTTCTTCTGACAGCCAACGTAGATTTATAATCATCATCTCCAAGGATATGCGATCTACCTCCTACATCTGCCACCTCATTTCCTTACAGTGTTCTTTTTGCGGACTTGCTGCAGCCAGTCTCTGGCTCTCCTGACAGCAGAGATGGTGCCATGTGGTCAATCACTGGAGGGTAACTGTTCCTAGAAAAGTAGCTTGCCTATTTGGCCGCTTGAAGTACAGGTTAAAGAAAGCCTAACTTCTTTATAGGTTACTGGTTGGATATAAAAGGAAAAGGGGGGAATTCCTTCTTGTTAGAGAAGTGCCCTCACACACCCATAAGAGTGTCATGCTTCATTATTGGGCGATGCTCCTCGTGGGGGTGGCGCTGCTGTCCCCCACGGGCCCCGCAAGAGGGCTCTTTATCGGAGATCTTTTCAGAGGAACGCCGCAGTGGTGAGTGTGGTTGTGTTGGGAGTAGTGTGGGTGAGTTAAAAATATCGTACTGGTACCCTAAACAGTTTTATTCAGGGGTCCGTGCGATACGGTTAAAAACTGGAGCCAAGAGGAATACTCTTGACCTGGTTGTCAGAGTTGGGAGTATTTTCCTTCTGCGTATCTCAGTGCAAGTTGTGATAATAAAAAGTGGTTATATCAGGTCGACATGTTTCACGCCTCTTGTGGTCCCTAATGGATCCAATGGTGTTTCTTCAGGACCGCGCAAATATTAAAAGCAGAAAGTGTGGTACAGGGGTTTGAGACGGCGACACTCAATACACCCTGTAGTTATACCTAAATTCAGGTGTGTGGTCTGGGCGGCTCTGCACCCGAACAAGATCGACCACCTTAGTATCAGTATCCAACCTGAGAAAAGGAGAAAAAGGAGAACGTGTACTGTAATGATAGATCTGCATGCTTGCAATGCGAAGATCAGACATACCTGCACATACATGGCATCCATGCCGGATTCGGTTTACAGGTGAAAAACCAAATGCTCCTCTGTATGTGAGCGTGGCGTTATCGTAGAGGAAAACATGCCTGAACATACATGGCACACATGCCGATAACCGGTTTTAAGGTGAAAAACATACTGCTCATCTGTGCATAGATGGAAAGTAATGGCAGTGAGTGAAACAGACACACCCAAACACGCGAGGTGTGGACGTGCCTATCGGAGCGTGGCGTACTAGCCGTGATCTGGTTGTAAAGTTAAAAGACTGCTCGTCTGAGCGCAATCATGACTTCAAGGTAGTGAGTCGATGACACAGACGAAACAGACACACAACACACAAACATATATTCCCTACCCCAAAAGTAGTTCAGGGAAGCCTCATCGGCGTGGGACGCGGCTCGAGAGGTTTACCTAGAGGTGACATATTCGGAATGAAATGTTTGCCGCTAGTGTTCCAAAGAAAGGAGTAAAAACTCACATGGTGCCGATAGCAGGTTGAAAATACAATGACCTCTGCATGTGACTGACCAGATACCTGCCCTCCCCCGCTCACTCGCCGGTAAAAAGACAGTAGGCGGGGTAAGGTGGGGGCCCGCCCCCGCTCCTCATTGCGGAGTGACGTGGGGGGATGGAACGTTGCGTGTCTAGCGCGAGTGGAAATTTCGGGTGCCATGTTGAAAGTAGGGCGGGAGGGGAAGAACTGTCTGTATAGGGTGCAAAAAAATATAATTTTGGTTTTCGTGCAAGCAATTGCATGCGTTGAGTCGGAAAGAAGGCTGCTGCATGTCTGATATCATGAGCTATATTCGGAGGTCTCGTTTAGAAGTGGCGAGACAGAGGCATAACATAGTAGGGTCACAAGGGCTGGAGGACTTGCTACCTAAGTAAAAGCAAATCAAGGTAGTTAACTAGTGCCAGGACTGACAATGCCATATTGTCATACTACTTTGGGTGGTGGAAAGTGGAAAGGACGTTCTAAATCAGTGCGTCACCGTGGGTCCTACGTATATGTGACCCGGCTCTGTGGTGTAAGACAAGTAGTTAAAAAGGAGTGTCAGGACAATCCCCTGAAGTCTACCAGAGACTGTATCTAGAGTCGGAAATGGTGGACAGAGAAACCGCAGGTAGTTAGTTATGCCTTGCTGTCTAAGGATTACGTCAATGCCATGAATGCAGCGTGTCCTGGAGGGTAGTATAACTAAGGTGCGGACAGTATAATACAGCAAATTAGTTAATAAATTCTGTCCAGGGAATATCATCATTAAGTCCCCGTGTGTTGGACCGTAAACGGAACACCCAACGTTGTTCTTGAGTAAAGAGGGTTCTCGTGGGCCAATTAGGATTAGAATCAATGATTGTCCACCGTAGATTGTCCGGTGTATGGTGTGCCTCGAGGAAATGGGTTACCAATCTGGTGTTTGTTTTTCTGCAGCGGATCGTGCTTCGATGCTCGCTGATCCGTACCTTAACAGGTCTTGTGGTCATACTCATGTAGCGGTGGTTACAAGGGCAGGTGATCAGATAGACACAGTTTTTTGTATTGCAGTTAGTGTGTCGTTTCTGTTGCCAAGGCCTCTGTAATCCTAGGTCTATGTTTTTTGTTGCTGTAGTAAGATGACACACAGAGCAGGATCCATAGGGGAAGTGACCCTTGACTGGAGGTAAGGCCCAAAGAGTGGGTTGTTTTGTTTGTTGGGTGCGTGGGCGGGTATGCACCAGTAAGTCCCTCATGTTTTGTGTGCGTTTGAATGCAAATAGAGGGGTAGGTCCGGAAGTAAAGTTACCTGTGTTAAGGGTAGCCCAATGTTAATGTTAATGACCTTCTGTATTCTATTGGAGGAGGGGGTAAACGTCTTGACACAAGTGAGGGTGTCAGTGGGTGTTCTCTCCCTACTCTCCAACAGGCTGTCCCTGTGATTATTTTTCGCTCTCTTGTAGGCCTGGTGTATCACCTTGTGTGGGTAGTGTCGGTCCACTAAGCTGGATCTCAGGGTGGTGGCCTGCCTTTCGTATTCGGTGATGGTATTACAGTTCCGGCGTAAGCGGAGGAACTGGCCAACTGGGAGGTTATCCCTAAGGGATTTGGGGTGGTGGCTATCATAGAGCAGAAGGCTGTTTCTGTCTGTAGGTTTCCTGTAATGGGTGGTAAATAGGTTACCCCCTAGGATCGAGATCGACAGATCGAGAAAGGGTATTGAACTTTCTGACCTCGTGTTGGTGAATTTCAGAAATGGGTCCAAGGTGTTAACACAATCACAGAAAGATACACATGTTTCTGTGTCACCACTCCAAAACACCAAGATGTCGTCAATGTAACGACGCTACAGCAGTATGTTATTGCGATATGGGTTGTTCTCGTCTGCAATGTACTTGCTCTCAAATGCGGTCATGTACATACAGGCCAGACTTGGAGCGAAAGTGCTTCCAATGCTGGTGTCTTGTACCTGGTGGTAGAGTTGGTTTTGGAAAGCAAAGAAATTCTCTTTTAGGGCTATGGATGCACATTCGACAATGAAGGTGATTGGGGTCTTAAATGGCCATGGGTCTTTTGGGTGAAGGATGGTCTCAGGGACTTCGAGGGTGGCGTCCTGGGAGATGTTGGTGTACAACGCTTCGATGTCCAATGTCACCAGGAGGTCAATCTTGTCAGGTGTCGGAAAAGACTGTATCAAATTCAGAACATCAGTTGTATACCTGAGGTATGTGGGGGTCTTCATCACGATTGGTCTCAGAAAGAAGTTGCAGAATTTGCTAAGGAGTTTGAGGAGTGACTCAATACCTGAGATAATCGGCCGGCCTGGTGAGGGGTTGATTCCTTTATGAATTTAAGGGAGGGTGTAGAAATATGGTATCTGGGGTTGGTCATTATTCAGGAATTCGGCCTCTTGTGTGGTGATCCATCCCTCTGTCTCAGCCTCAGATACCAGTCTCCTCATTTTGATGGTTAGGCGCTCAGTGGGGTCATTCTCAATAGGAAGATAGTATTGGGTGTTCGCCAGTTGTCGTCGGCATTCAGCATTTTAGGTGGTAATGTCCTGGATGACAATGGCGCCGCCTTTGTCGGCTGGTTTTACTACAATAGTCGTGTCGTCTGTAATCCCCTTGACCAGGTTCCTCTCCTGTTTGGACATGTTGTTAAATGGTCGGTTCCCGGTCAATGTAGAGACCTCTTTCATGCCATGTGGTGTCAGACAGGGAGTGGCAAGGAGAAGGATGTCTACAAAGAGCAGCGTCACTCTAAGACTCTTGGATGGCTTCCCAGTACTCCATTCTGCTACTCTCCTGCCTAAGCCCGATTTGTAGCCCTACACATGGCAAAAGGTGCCAAAATCCATGCGTGCACTATGTTGAGGTTTTAGGATGAGGTCGGCGAAATGGTGTAACTCATTTTCCTAGGTGATTGGTGGGTGCTCATGATCTAATGGCAGTGCCCACTCTGCCGCCTAAAACTTTGCCTGCAAGTGGAGAGCCAAGGTGCAGCTGCTACTACATAGCTGCTAACAGATATCATGCCATGCGAGGATGGGGTCCAGAGGGAGCAGTGCGTTCTGTTGAATGGATATTGAGCACGACTGTGCATCTTCACTGACCTGCACCACATGTGCTGTGCAACAGAAAAAAAGAATCTCGCAATACTGGGAACGATACCAACAGGTGGTCTGCTTAACCGAATCCATCATTCCGCCAACGTTTTTGTTACAAAGAGAGGGGGAGTCCATCCTCAAAATGCCAGATCCCAACCATGATTTCCCTATTGCTTGTGAACCTTGCATAGACATGGCACTCAGTTGCTCAACCGGTTGATGTTTACTACCTTTGCTAGAGCGGTAGGATTAGCAACTGCGAGGACAATTGTGTTTTTAATCTTTAAGAAGTTCTTTAACCAAGATTGAGGCGTGCTTCCTACATTTCACACTACTTCCATTGAGGCACCTAATTTTCCTGGAAGCTGCTTTCCTGTTCTTCATGGCAGCTGCACCACCTACATTGCAGTTTCCAAGCCTCGAAGACTGCTGTGGACTACTGTTGTTTTACCAGTCTGATTACTGATCTTGTAAAAGCCACTAAGCCTTCAGCTTTGAAGGTTTTAGTAGCTTGTTGTCATCACTTGCTGTTTATTAACATGATGCACAAACAAATGTGAATAAAGATTCTCTAAGATAAAATACAGTGGCTCATAGTGAAGGGTAGTGTGATGTCACTTCCTGTAGTGTCACAGGGATGTCCAAAAGCTTGAAAGGATAACATTTTTGAAAAACTGACTCGACTCGGATACAATACATCTTGAAGGAGTTTAAATCCAAAAATCCATCAACAAATCCACAAATGGTGCTCACGACCTCCATTTAACGAGTGTATGAAGAATACAACCTCAGGGCAGTACAGGGAACTTACCGCTCGCTTCCTTCAATTGGTCTTCGATTTCATGTTTTTTCTCAGGGTCTTTGTAGGGCAAGCTCGGTGGATGAGGCTTGTGGAGTCTCATTTGTGCGGTAATGGGCAATCTGATCTCACATAAACCGGGACAAGCCGCGGGGTCGTGTTCATTCTTCTTCATCTGCGGTCAGCAGGAGTGCCTCAGGCTGGAGTCGCGTTGCTAATCTTGTAACATTTCAGGAGGACACAATGGAACACGCTGAGTCCAGGACAAGGGAGGGTGGGCTGTGTAATTACTCCACGCTACAACGGATGGCCTTATAGGCAGCGAGCAAGCAGAGATGGAATCGTCATGCAATATCCATCCTTGTACCGGCAAAGACAGCGGAAAGACCCACATATGTCTCTATTCGGAAGTTAATCAGTGAACCAAATGTGTACGTGCTTCGTTAGATGCTGAAAAGGTATGCCTTAACATTAAATTGTGTGGAGCGGAGAAAATCTGTTAATAATATCTGTTGGTCATAGAGCACAGAGTACCAATCATTGACAAAGTCAGCCGGCCTAGTCTTGTGCCTATTCGGGTCAATATATTGCGCGTGGATCAGTGTGGAAGTTATGCGTTGCCTTGGCTTGCCTAAAGAATAGAGGGGCGATACTATTTAAGGGCAGAGTGTGCGTGTGTGAGTGTGTGCCCACACGCGCACTGTGAAAGGGAGGTGAAAGCACCCTTGCACCATGGTACAAGGATGTCTGCATTACGACTGGATTGTTTTTTGTACAGGAAGGGATACCTTGCTGGACACAAACAACCCTGAGAGGCATATACCTCTTTTTATGCGTGCTGCAGAATGCATCACAAATAAAAAGAGAAAGTAACAAGGAGAAATAAACATATTTCTCCTCATTACACCTCACTGGGAAAGGAGTGGCACTTTGACACATTTACAGGTTTACTAGCTTTAGTAATTCTGGGAATGCGTCAAAATCCATGGGTGGATGAATGAGAACGTCCATGCTCCACCCATGAACGCCTTCCCAACGCAAGGTAACTATGCGCTGTGTTACGTTACTTTATATTTATTGAACCATGCAAAGCTGCGCAATTCCTGGAGTCCTCATATGTGGAAAATATTTTCTATGTTGAGAAGGCCTTTCACCATCTCCTCAATCAACATGTGTAAGCTTTCCTGTTTTCAGTTTCTATTTGTTGTGAATCCTGGTGGGGTTTTTCGCTCTTTTCCAATGTGTTCAAAGATTTTAAAAATCAGTGGTTATCAGTGTTTATTCTTTTTGCTGCACTCATAATCATGGGGGTGGTGTTTTTCAAGTGCTTATAAATAAATTTACTTTCTATTTTCTTCCTTTCCTCATTCATTTCTGATGTCAATTATTCATACATTCATTCCTGTTCCTAACTCTCTTCTTCTCACTCTTTCATTGAGTTTACTCTTACAAGTAGCTTTTCATTATGTATTCATTATTTATCTCAACTCCCTGCCTGTCTCACTTCCCAGTACTCAAATCCTTGCTAACTTTTGATTGTAGCAGATAAAATGTTAATGTATTTCTACTGTTCTGTGCATATTCGCGCCCTGCCTGGTCACAGGGAAGAAGCCTCCTAAGCAATGATTATGTGCTTACTGTTAGCTGTAGGGACCTTGATGACAGCGAACTGTGCTGCTGGGTGAAGAAGCAGCTAGGATAGTGAGTGACAGAGCTTCACCTCCTTGAGGATGCTTTTAGTAATTTCCTCGTGCAGTTGACAACAGCAATTTCGTTTATTTTGCAGTGTTGGGCAATGTCCGTGGGAGTTTGTGTTTATTTGAGGACCTCTAAGCACTGATTTTTGAAACCAGTGCAGAAACTGTGTTTCCTGCCAGGCATTTGTGACGGCTGCACAAGGCTCTTTCCCTTTGTGTGTTGTGTAGTTTGGACTTTTGATAACGCCGATTCTTATCTAATTATCTATAAGAACCTTCTGGCCGCCAAGATCTTTTTACCTGTTGTATAGTGTAAAGGAGAGAATCTCATCAGGTTAGATATCAGCATTCATTTTGTCTGAAAGGACCACTGACTCCGAATTCAAGTTTAAGAATTTATTATCGCCAAAAATAACTGAACGTGCAGGCACCTCAACACGAGGTTAAAGAAATAGATGGGCACTAATACAAATAATAATCTACGCAGGAGTCTCATCCGACTCAGGATAAGAAGAATAGAAAGTTCTAGGAGGACCAACCAGACTATGATTGCTCCTATTTCTAAGTTGCTCTTCATGGGCCTAAACAAGCTTAAAATCAATTGCTGTCCCTACACTAACGCTAAGTGACATCCCTGCATAACGATTTTCCCAGGCAAGAAAGAATAAAAGGTGTCAGCTGTGAAGACTTCCTAAGAAGTGCAATCACCATATACCTAAGGTCAGCTCTGTCCTTCTCTCAGGTCTCCCCTACCGCTTCTCTGGCCTCCTCCCTCAGGGCACTATCCCTAATACAAAACCATACTACAAAGGTACACGCCTTGTTTACGCCCTCTTGGCCAGGTCTTCTTTCTTGTGCTTTTCCATTGAAACGGTGACTTCATCCTGGACGGTTTCGTTGACCTTGAGTCCCAGGCGCCTTCTCCGCTGAAAGTATCATCCCTAAATTCCATTGCACTTCCCGTACCATGCCTCCCATCTTTCTAACTTTTGAAAACAAAGAGTTAGTCTTTACTAACGAGACATGTGTCCTTGCACCTGCAACAAAAGATACGTTCAACAGAAACCTTCTACTGTGCTAATTAAATCTACCGTTTGTGCCCAGAGAGCCTTTCCAAGAGAAACCCTTTTCGGCCTACATTATAAGCTAACATAAGAATATACCAGGCCTTCCTTAAGCATATATGTAGTCAGGCCCTTACATATAACTTTTAAACACACATCTTACTTTTCCCTATAAGCATATTCATTACGATTCATTATGCAAACGATGAATTACATGTGCAACTTTAATATGGTGCACGTTTAAACTACTGCAATTACATTACATACACGAACTAATTCCTCTATGCATTATGTTCACACAATTCAAAAAGCATTACATTACATCATTATCCTAACACCATTATACTGCTGAGTTCACTTCGTCTCAGTGAACTATTCATTCTTTGCTAAACATACATGAATATACAATGAATATAAACGAATATATGTCTGAATACATGTGGGTGCGGCCTATCAGTGATTATGATGCACCCCTACAATTCACAAGAACATTTCGCTCTATCAGTTCCCCCTTTGATGACTCCTGTCATCACATCTCATTCTACTCCCTCGGAGAAGGAACCGACCTAAACAGAACTTGTTCCCATCTTCCCTGATCTGAAGTTCTCCATGCTCTTGAGCCTTTGATACTGATTGTCCTGCAATCTTGCCAATCTCATGTCATTTTCCCTCAAAGCTCTCTTGACTCTGCCTGCTCGATACCATTTGTAGGCCTTGATCATAATCCACAAGCCAGCCACACAAACCACCAAAATAAGGAGTGGTCTCAGGAAGTACCCAAGGAATCCCTTTCCTAGGTTCGCAAACCAACCTCCCACTTGACCAAAACCCTTTCCGACCTTTTCCCAGGCCCCTTCTTCGGTCAAATCCGCTATCTTTGTGTGGATCATAGTGATGTTACTTATATATTTCTCCAGATCCTTGCTACGGTCTGGTATATAAGTGCAGCACTCTTGAACCTTCAGCATTTTACAGACTCCGCCCTCTTTTGCCAATAGGACATCCAAAGCAAGGCGATTCTGCAAAACCATTCCCCTTATCGACAACATCTCTCCTTCCACCAACACCAACGATTTTGCTGTGTTCATCGAAAATTCATCCACCACAGTCGCTAACCTCCGGATCTTCACATCATTCAAGACTACTCCTAGACTAGGTATCATAGCTCCAAAGATATCCCCCACAACGATTCCTGCACTTGCAGCTCTTCTCGTTCTTGAATGCTCTCCACCCTCCAGAAGATTTAAGTCTTCTGTATGGTAAATCTTTGGAAATATTATTGACAAATAACATGTTCCATACCAATGTGCAGGCAACCTCACATAAGCATTCTTCCCACATACGTAATACACCGTAGGTATCACTTGTACAGGACCTTGGAGAAAATCTTTTGCCTCATCTGCCATGGTGAAAACGTGATCACAAGTACTCTGTCCCACTGGAACCTTTTCGTAGTAAGTCTGATAACGCCTTATACACAACTTACCCCTCTGCTCCTTATCTAACGCTATAGGACCATGTTAGATTTGGGGGTCTCTAGTTGGCAGAGGTAGGTACCTTTGTCCAAATAGGGACCCTTGAGTCTAGTCAGGGAAAGTAGGTACACTCCCGAAATAACCCCTGCTCACCCTCTTGGTAGCTTGGCACGAGCAGACAGGCTTAGTTCAGAGGCAGTGTGTAAAGCATTTGTGAACACATACAGTAATCAAGTGACAACACTACAAATGGACACCACACAGGTTATATATTTATAAAAATAGGTATACTTTATATAGATTTATCACAAGACCATAAACGACAAAAATAATCCACAATACTGTTAAGAATACTTAGTTCTGATCAAAAGGCTTAATTCAAGGTTCTGTGCGAGTCGGTAGCCTCCTCCGGCTACGGCGGAGTCGAGAACAAACAGAGTCTAACAAATCCAGCTGACCGCGTCGAGACGGGCCAACCCAGCGGAGACAGACTCGGTCACAGTACCTTTACTTGAAGCGGCAGGCACGGGCGTGCGAGCCGGATGGCTGTTCTGTCGCGGTCGCGATGCAAAAATGGAAGCGTTGCAGGACGCGTTGTCCCTCGATGCGGTGCAGGCAGCGGCTCGTTGACGTCGTCGAGACGGAGTCGGTGAGACCAGGGCCGTGCGTTGCAGGGCGAGACGGTGCTTCGATGCGGTGCTGGCAGGTTGCGGTGCGGCGACGGAGCCGGATTCAGGAGCTGGCGTCGATCAGTCCGGACAGCGGTGCGAGTCGGGCGGTGCGTCGCAAAGCGTGCGAGCGGTGCCCAACTCCGGTGCGGTCACAGGACTCGAACTCAGCAGCAGTGACCGTGTCGGTCGGACCAGTTCGATTCGGCGTAGCGAAGCGTTGCAGGACGCGTTGTCCCTCGATGCGGTGCAGGCAGCGGCTCGTTGACGGAGTCGGTGAGACCAGGGCCGTGCGTTGCAGGGCGAGACGGTGCTTCGATGCGGTGCTTGCAGGACACCGAGTCGGTCGTGAGAGTCGGTCACAGCTCCCTACCTCTGTAGCCACTGAAACAGAGTTTCCAGCAGCAATTCACAAAGGGGGTGAAGTCCAATGGTCCTGGGACTTCGGTCAGGGGGCAAGCTCTCTTCCAAGCCCTTGGAGATCCTTCACAAGTTGATGAAAGTCACAGCAAAGCAAAAGTTCCTTTCTCCTCTCTTTGGCAGTCAGGCAAACCACTGCAGGCCAATCCCCCAAGCAGCACTTCAGGCTTAGGGATAGTTTCTCCTCAGTTTCTTCTTGGTTCCGCTCCTCAGTAAAGGTTTCTTCTTGTTCCCAAAAGTGATCTAATCTTCCTGGGGTCTGGGTGCCCCTCTTATACCCTGATTCTCTTTGTTCTCTGGAGGCAGAGAGGCCTCTGCCTAGTCCAAAACCAGTTCTGGTCAGTCCTGGAGCACTTTGTTTTTCTGACTCCTTCTTTCCTTTCAGAATGTGGGGCAGAGTGCTCAGCCGCCCGGCAGGAGGTGGAGCCAGCATTGTGGAAGGCAGGCACAGCCCTATTCAGACCCAGGTGCAACTCCTCCCTCCACTCTGGCTGCAGATCTTTCTATTCAGCCCTGCGCTGACTCACCCTGTCTCCGGTAGCCACCCCCAGCCCCTGTCACTCAATCTCCAGACAAGGAATACACAACCTAGCAGAGGCAGGCTTGGATAGTTAGGCAAGAAAATACCTACTTTCTAAAAGTGGTATTTTCGAAAACAGAATGTTAAAACCAACTTCACTAAAAGATGTATTTTATCATCCTGAGTTCAGGCATACTAAATTCGTTTTTCTACCATGTTCCCTGGGTCAGTTCTGACTATAAGGTGTAATAGTCAGACTGCCCATTCTGGTCTATGGGGAGCAGGTAGCCTTGCAATAGTGAAAAACGAAAATGGCTGTAATTCACTATTAGGACATGCCACACACACCAGGGCATGTCCTACCTTATACTTACAATGCACCCTGCCCTAGGGCCTTCTTTAGGGGTGACCAACATGCAGTAAAGGGAAGGTTTAGGAACTGGTAAGTGGGTGCACTCACCAAGTCGACATGGCAGCCCTAGGCTGCACACAGGCTCTGCAATGGCAGGCCTGAGACACACTTTACAAGCTGCTTCTGTGGGTGGCACAACCCGTGCTGCAAGCCCACCAGCAGCATTGGATTTACAAGCCCTGGGCACACTCAGTGCACGGTACTAGGGACTGACAAGTAAACCAATCATCCAATCATGGAGTCACTAATACATACATCAATTAACGATAGGGAGCACTTGCACTTTGGCACTGATTAGCAGCGGCAAAGTGCCCATGAGCATCTAGTCCAGCAAAAACATATCGGCAACCGTGGAGGCATTATGAAAAAATGGAAGGGAGACCCACGCCAAGGATGCCAGGTCTAACACGTGTCCCCTCCAGCTGAAATGTGGGGAGAACTATCCTACCCCTAGGGAGTTCTCATCGCTAAGGCGGAAAAATCTGGACAGTCCATCAGCATTGGCGTGTTCTGTACCAGGGCGGTGTTCCACCGTAAAGTCCATCCCCTGTAGGAAATGGACCACCTCAACAGCTTTGGATTCTCACCCCTCATCTGCATCAACCATCTGAGGGGCCTGTGGTCTGTCTGAACCCGGAAGTGAGTCCCAAACAGGTATGGTCTCAGCTTCTTCAGTGCCCAGACCACAGCAAATGCCTCACGCTCAATAGCACTCCATCTCTGTTCCCGGGAAGTAACCTCCTACTGATGAAGGCTACAGGTTGGTCTAGGCCCTCCTCATTGATCTGTGATAGAACAGCCCCTACACCATGCTCTGAAGCGTCGGTCTGAACAATGAACTCATTGGAGAAGTTGGGTGCCTGGAGCACAGGCGCCGTGCACATGGCAGTCTTCAAGGTGTCAAAAGCTTTTTGACAGGCGTCAGTCCAAATCACTTTCCTGGGCTGCTTCTTGGAAGTCAGCTCTGTCAAGGGGGCAACAATGCTGCCATACCCCTTGACGAATCTCCTGTAATACCCGGTGAGTCCTAGGAAGGCTCTCACCTCTGTCTGGGTCTTGGGGGCTCCCAAGCCAGAATGGTATCAATTTTCGGTTGGAGGGGCGCCACCTGGCCGCTCCCAACCTGGTGTCCCAAGTACACCACAGAACCCTGCCCAATCTGGCACTTACTCGCCTTGATTGTGAGGCCTGCCCTCCGCAGCGCCATCAACACTTCCCAGAGGTGGCGCAGATGCTCTTCCCAACGGGCACTGAACACTGCGATGTCATCCAGGTAGGCGGCACTGAAATCCTCCAGTCCAACCAACACCTGGTTGACCAACCTCTGAAAGGTGGCAGGGGCATTCTTCATCCCAAAGGGCATCACCCGGAACTGGTAGTGCCCATCTGGTGTGGAGAATGCTGACCTCTCTTTGCCCCATCAGTCAAGGCGATCTGCCAGTATCCAGACGTTAAGTCAAACGTGCTGAGGTACCGCGCAGCCCCTAACCGATCTATGAGCTCATCAGCTCTGGGGATGGGGTGGGCGTCAGTCCTGGTGACGGAATTGAGTCCCCTGTAGTCCACACAGAACCGGAGTTCTGGTGTGGCACCAGGCGCGGCAGCTTTTGGAACCAAGACCACGGGGCTGGCCCAAGGGCTGTTAGAGGACTCAATCACCCCTAGCGCAAACATCTTGGAGACCTCCTCCTTGATGCAGGCTCTGACCCTGTCAGTCACCCTGTAAGCCTTGTGCTTCACAGGAAGACTGTCCCCAGTGTCCACATCATGGACGCACCAATGAGTGACACTGGGAACCAGGGAGAACAGGTCAGGGAACTGTCCCAACAGTTGGCGACAGTCACCCTGCTGCTCAGGTGTCAGGGAGGTAGAGAGGTTTACTCCCTCCACTGATCCATCTTGCTCTCGGGCTGACAGGAGGTCAGGAAGAGGCTCGGTCTCCTCCTCCATTCCATCATCTGTAGCTAAGAGCATGCCCACTTGGGACCTCTCCAAGTGGGGCTTCAGGCGGTTCACATGCAGGACCCGCAAGGGGTTCCTGGGAGACTGCAAGTCCACCAAATAGGTAACTGGACTCTTGCGCTCCACCACCGTAAAAGGGCCGGTCCACCTGTCCTGGAGCGCACAGGGCTCCACAGGGGCCATGACCCACACTTTCTGACCAGGCTGAAGCTCTACCAGAGTGGCATTCTGGTCGTACCACCGCTTCATCTCCTCCTGGCTGGCTTCCAGATTTGCCTCAGCAAGCTCTCTGAAACGCCTAGTCTGGTTCCTGAAGGCCAGCATGTAACTGTATACATCCTGGGGAGGTTTCCTGGGAGATTGCTCCCAGCCTTCCTTGACCAAACTCAGAGGTCCTCGCACCGGGTGTCCATAGAGGAGCTCAAAGGGACTGAACCCTAGAGATTTCTGTGGCACCTCCCGGTATGCAAACAACAGGCATGGTAAGAGGACGTCCCATTTACGCCTCATGGGTTCTTCCAGACCCATAATCATGCCCTTGAGGGTCCGGTTGAATCTCTCAACCAGACCATTTCCTTGAGGGTGGTAAGGAGTGGTGAACTTGTAAGTTACACCGCACTCCTGCCACAGGGACTTCATGTACTTGGACACGAAGTTGGTACCTCGGTCAGACACCACCTCTTGAGGGAATCCCACACGTGAGAAAATTCCCATCAGTGCCCGTCCCACCACGGGGGCCGTCACTGTCCTCAGAGGGATGGCTTCAGGGTACCGGGTGGCATGGTCCACCAAGACCAGGATAAACCTGTTGCCCATGGCTGTCTTGGGGTCCAGTGGCCCCACAATGTCAATACCCACCCGTTCAAAGGGGGTGCTGACCACAGGGAATGGCTGGAGAGGAGCCTTGTGCTTCCTCCCACTCTTTCCACTTGCCTGGCAAGTCTGGCATGTCCTGCAGTGAGTGGCGGCACTCCTGCGCATCTGGGGCCAATAGAAATGGGTAACAAGCCTGTCAAAGGTCTTGTCCTGCCCCAGATGTCCCGCTAACGGTACATCATGAGCCAACCCCAGTAGGAAGGCTCTGAAGCGCTGGGGTACCACCAGCACACGGGCTGACCCAGGCTCAGCAACCTTAGGCTCTGAATACAGGAGACCATTCTCCCAGTAAACCCAATGTGATCCAGACTGATCACCTGCTGCCTGGTCTGTGGCCTGTTGCCTCAGACCCACGAGAGAAGGGCATGTGTTCTGCTCCTTGCAGAACTCTTCCCTGGAGGGTCCTCCTTCTTGCTGCCAATGGGTCAGCTCAGGTAGGTCCCCCAGTTCAGCTACCTGTTCCCCTGTAGGCTCCAGGGCATCCCCCTCAGGGTCTGCCTCCTCCTGGACCGTGGGAACCTCGGGGGCCGGTTTCCCGCGCCCCCTGCCTCCTCTCTCTCCGGCAGGCACCTGGGCCTCCCTCTCAGGCTCCAGGTCCTCTTGAACACCTTTAGCTGCCATTGACCGGGTGGTCACACATGCCCAATCAGGCAAGCCCAACATTTCTAAATGCGCACTCCGCTCCACCTTAGCCCAAGGTGAGCTCTCCAAATCGTTCCCTAACAAACAGTCAACAGGCATGGCTGGCCTCACAGCTACTTGAAGAGTACCCGAGACCCCCCACTCAAAGGGAACCTGAGCCACCTTGCAGTGACTCTCTGTGTTGTCAGCGGCAACAACCGGATAGAATGCATCAGGGATAACCTGCTCTTTAGACACCAGGTGACACTTGACAGCTGTCACACTGGCTCCTGTGTCTCTCAGAGCCTCCACCCTATGGCCATTGATGGTCACCCACTGCCTGTATTTCTTAGTGTTCTCAGGCAGCGGGGTCCTAGGGACCATCTCAGAGTCTCCTAATGAGACAAGGGAAAACACTGTGGGATCCCCCCACCTTGGGCACCCAACTCCTCCCCAGGGCTACACTAGCCAACTGCCGGGGGACTGCACTGGTGGGTGCTGGTTTTCCATGCAAAGGGCAACGAGGATCGTTTGCCTTGTGGCCAGGGGCGCCACACTTGTAACATACCAGTGGTCCCTGGTGAACAGGGGGCCTGTCAGGGCCACTGGCTTCTTCTCAGGGGAGGCTGGGAACCTTTCCCTTGGTTCCCTTGGGGTCTACTTTGGGGCCCTTTATGGAACTCCTTCTGTTTACCCTTGTCCCCCCCACTCTTCTGCTGGGGACCCTGCCCACCCTTGGCGGAGTCTCCCACGTGACCCTTGTGGACCCGGGTACTCACCCAGCGGTCCGCCTCCTCAGCAAGCTGCCTAGGGTTAGTCAGCTTACTATCAATCAGGTGCTGGCGTAGCTCAGGAAAACAATTACCGGACAAGTGCTCCCAGGCAATCAAATCAAAGAGCGCCTGAAAATCAGTCGCTTTGCTACCCTTTACCCAACCATCCAAGGCTCTGCAAAAGAAGGTCACATATTCAACCCAGGTACTGCTTTCAATCTTACTACAGTTCCTGAACCTTTGCCTATAAAGCTCAGGGGTCAAACCATATCTAGTCATTAAGGCATCCTTCATGTGGCTGTACGAATTATAGACTTCAGAGGGCAAATCCAACAAGGTATCCCGCCCTTCACTGAGGAACCGTCCCCACAACCCCGCTCCCCAATCCTTCTCAGGGACCCGGTGGGAAGACATGGCTACCTCATAGGCTTTGAACCACTGCCCTATGTCGTCATTTTTAAAAACTCCTTCACCACATCTTTGGGAATATACACCCTAGCTTCAACAGGCACAGGCGGTACACTGCCACCAGAGGGAGTAATCTCTAAGCTCTTGGCCTTCAATTCCAACTCCCTCAAAACTTTCTCATGTTCAAACTGCATTTTCTTTTCCTCTAGGGCTAATTTCCTTGTTTGCATTTCGAATTCTAACTGCTTATTCAGCTTGAGTTTGGTCAGCTCCATTTCGTGCACCCTACTCTCTTTCCTGTCCTCCAACTCCTCTGGAGACAGTCCTCTGGCAGAAACACTGCTACCTACTGGGGAAGGTGGTCTTCTAGCCCCTAGACCCAATAGCCCCTCCAGCTGCCCTTCTGCATTCTCAGCCCCCTCCACAGGGGCACTCCTTGATTCGACCCAGGCCCTCAGCGCCTTTTGGAGGTCCTCCTTCCTGGAGATCCCGGTCATGGACACTTTAAACTTTTTGCAGAATTGCTTGAGCTGCTTAAGGGTGTAGCATTCTAGCCTCTCTTCTTCCCAATCACATTCAACAGAGGCTACTGATGCTGGTTTCTCCATAGTGACTGAACTTGGCATTTGCAAAAATAGGAAATCCCAGAAAAACTGCTATTAAAGTATGTGGTTGCGTTTTGGTCTGCACTCACTAAGTAGTGTTCACCAATCACTGTACATGAGTCACAAATGCAAGTCCAGAATCCTCACCGCTGACCACCAATGTTAGATTTGGGGGTCTCTAGTTGGCAGAGGTAGGTACCTTTGTCCAAATAGGGACCCTTGAGTCTAGTCAGGGAAAGTAGGTACACTCCCGAAATAACCCCTGCTCACCCTCTTGGTAGCTTGGCACGAGCAGACAGGCTTAGTTCAGAGGCAGTGTGTAAAGCATTTGTGAACACATACAGTAATCAAGTGACAACACTACAAATGGACACCACACAGGTTATATATTTATAAAAATAGGTATACTTTATATAGATTTATCACAAGACCATAAACGACAAAAATAATCCACAATACTGTTAAGAATACTTAGTTCTGATCAAAAGGCTTAATTCAAGGTTCTGTGCGAGTCGGTAGCCTCCTCCGGCTACGGCGGAGTCGAGAACAAACAGAGTCTAACAAATCCAGCTGACCGCGTCGAGACGGGCCAACCCAGCGGAGACAGACTCGGTCACAGTACCTTTTACTTGAAGCGGCAGGCACGGGCGTGCGAGCCGGATGGCTGTTCGTCGCGGTCGCGATGCAAAAATGGAAGCGTTGCAGGACGCGTTGTCCCTCGATGCGGTGCAGGCAGCGGCTCGTTGACGTCGTCGAGACGGAGTCGGTGAGACCAGGGCCGTGCGTTGCAGGGCGAGACGGTGCTTCGATGCGGTGCTGGCAGGTTGCGGTGCGGCGACGGAGCCGGATTCAGGAGCTGGCGTCGATCAGTCCGGACAGCGGTGCGAGTCGGGCGGTGCGTCGCAAAGCGTGCGAGCGGTGCCCAACTCCGGTGCGGTCACAGGACTCGAACTCAGCAGCAGTGACCGTGTCGGTCGGACCAGTTCGATTCGGCGTAGCGAAGCGTTGCAGGACGCGTTGTCCCTCGATGCGGTGCAGGCAGCGGCTCGTTGACGGAGTCGGTGAGACCAGGGCCGTGCGTTGCAGGGCGAGACGGTGCTTCGATGCGGTGCTTGCAGGACACCGAGTCGGTCGTGAGAGTCGGTCACAGCTCCCTACCTCTGTAGCCACTGAAACAGAGTTTCCAGCAGCAATTCACAAAGGGGGTGAAGTCCAATGGTCCTGGGACTTCGGTCAGGGGCAAGCTCTCTTCCAAGCCCTTGGAGATCCTTCACAAGTTGATGAAAGTCACAGCAAAGCAAAAGTTCCTTTCTCCTCTCTTTGGCAGTCAGGCAAACCACTGCAGGCCAATCCCCCAAGCAGCACTTCAGGCTTAGGGATAGTTTCTCCTCAGTTTCTTCTTGGTTCCGCTCCTCAGTAAAGGTTTCTTCTTGTTCCCAAAAGTGATCTAATCTTCCTGGGGTCTGGGTGCCCCTCTTATACCCTGATTCTCTTTGTTCTCTGGAGGCAGAGAGGCCTCTGCCTAGTCCAAAACCAGTTCTGGTCAGTCCTGGAGCACTTTGTTTTTCTGACTCCTTCTTTCCTTTCAGAATGTGGGGCAGAGTGCTCAGCCGCCCGGCAGGAGGTGGAGCCAGCATTGTGGAAGGCAGGCACAGCCCTATTCAGACCCAGGTGCAACTCCTCCCTCCACTCTGGCTGCAGATCTTTCTATTCAGCCCTGCGCTGACTCACCCTGTCTCCGGTAGCCACCCCCAGCCCCTGTCACTCAATCTCCAGACAAGGAATACACAACCTAGCAGAGGCAGGCTTGGATAGTTAGGCAAGAAAATACCTACTTTCTAAAAGTGGTATTTTCGAAAACAGAATGTTAAAACCAACTTCACTAAAAGATGTATTTTATCATCCTGAGTTCAGGCATACTAAATTCGTTTTTCTACCATGTTCCCTGGGTCAGTTCTGACTATAAGGTGTAATAGTCAGACTGCCCATTCTGGTCTATGGGGAGCAGGTAGCCTTGCAATAGTGAAAAACGAAAATGGCTGTAATTCACTATTAGGACATGCCACACACACCAGGGCATGTCCTACCTTATACTTACAATGCACCCTGCCCTAGGGCCTTCTTTAGGGGTGACCAACATGCAGTAAAGGGAAGGTTTAGGAACTGGTAAGTGGGTGCACTCACCAAGTCGACATGGCAGCCCTAGGCTGCACACAGGCTCTGCAATGGCAGGCCTGAGACACACTTTACAAGCTGCTTCTGTGGGTGGCACAACCCGTGCTGCAAGCCCACCAGCAGCATTGGATTTACAAGCCCTGGGCACACTCAGTGCACGGTACTAGGGACTGACAAGTAAACCAATCATCCAATCATGGAGTCACTAATACATACATCAATTAACGATAGGGAGCACTTGCACTTTGGCACTGATTAGCAGCGGCAAAGTGCCCATGAGCATCTAGTCCAGCAAAAACATATCGGCAACCGTGGAGGCATTATGAAAAAATGGAAGGGAGACCCACGCCAAGGATGCCAGGTCTAACAG